>JAQJVL010007788.1:0-22336 GCA_035578905.1 Stictocephala bisonia
AATTTTTTTCTCCAGAAAGAGAGTTTAAGATAGCTTACTTGAAGCTGGTGTACACCACTTTAATGTTCTAATTAAGTCACCTGCTGGGTGGCAAATAAACTATAATCTAAATTCTTTATTTGGTAATCATTGACTTTTTGTTGTAAGTTAAGAGTGAGTTAAGGCGAAAGCTTTGATCGCCATTTGATCTGTGTTGAATGTTAGCTAGAGACTGATAATAGTTTACATTAATATTGTATGTGAGTGAAATTGAAGTGCTTGTAATTGTGTGATAGTTTGTGATATTTACATTTTAATACAGCCACCACTATGTCAGCTCAAGCATGATAAATTCTAATGCTAATTTTACTTTTATGTGGTAATAACTATATCAGCGTTTCTCCTGGAAAAAGCTGAATCGTTCAGTTTTTGCAAGTTATTGTGATCCATTTAATTAAAAGTTAGTTTATAGTCTAAATTATTAAATATAAATTGGTATACGTTAGATATAGTATAGAGCAGCCGTAACTAAGGAGCTAAGTCTGTGGCTTGCTACGCAGCTGGTCTGGGTTCGATTTTTTGTGTGACTATAACATTTTTCAACCTTGTGCAGCTTCCGTGGTTCAGAGCCATGCTCCAACAAGCCTATAAAACAAAAATGGGCTCGTCTAAACTAACGAGAGGAACTGTGTCTTAACCCTTTTAGTGCCACGGTGACGAAATATCGCCACCAAATAATAAGTAACAAAGTGCCACGGTGACGAAATATCGCCACCAGTTGATAGAGTGAAAAGTGCCAGGTGGCGATATTTTCGATCGTATACTCGAGTTTTACGTAAATATCGATGTTCGTAATCATTTATCAGGATGACCGAACATTTATTAGTCGATTACTACTCATTCGAAAGTCTTTGGAGAAAAAAACATCACTCCAGAACTAATAACAACCCAAGCGGACGACAGCTGGTCAGACGTTCGTTGTTTGTTTACTGTCACTGTCAGTCTGCCCCAGTGCGTACCCGATTCATTCATTTTTTTGTTGTTGTGTGTTGTTTTGTTATTATTTGCTTTGTTTGTATTATAATCTGTAAATATTTATTATTTCTTTACAATCTGCGTTATTATAATTATAGTTTTTTGTGAATGGTGATTGTGTATTTGTGGCAATGGGTGAAGAAATTATGATGACAAGTGAACTGGATCGTGAGCTTGATCGAGAGTAGTCTGATAATTCTTTAGCATCTGATTATGAGATTGATGACTTATTTAGTGATGATAGTGACAATGATCCCATTATATTCCTGAAAATGAAGTAGGCCTAAGTAGGTGTAATGAGGTTATACAGTTGCCCAGTACATCTTTTGGTGAACCTAGGTCTAGGTTAGGTTATATATAAACAGTGCTAATTCGTTTATTTTATAATATAAAAACATGAAATTTAGTATACATGTTAGGAATAAAATAAGGTTCAAAATAAAATGATTTCCCACACTAAAATTATTCTTTTTTCAGTTACTTATTTGTAATCAAATACAAAAAAATTTTTATTTTTTTTATTTTTATATATTATTTTTGTTGTGATAATTTTTTTATTTTAATGTTTAACTTGTTACTATTTTTCCTTAGTTGCTATGGTTATAAGAAGCAATTTGATACCAGATTTGTTAAAATATGTTACATAGAAACAAAGCTATGATTTTTGTAAAACATTGTTACAAAATCGCTGTTTTCACCCTGGCATTTTTGAGCATGACTATGAGTTTAGAGACTGGCTGTACAACTTTTTGATCAGAAAATTTTGGGCGTGGCACTCAAAGGGTTAATTCTCAATTGGGTATGTCTCCCCACTAAAAGCTACATGACATTTTTTTAAGTATAGTATAGCTAATAAAGCACTTGCTCCAGTCATTTACATCAATGTTACCACACATTAAAGTAAACATTTATGAAATCATGTGTTTGCATAGTATATATATATATGATTCTGTAATACCTCAAGTGAGTAGAGGAAAGTGCCATTGGCATTGAACATTTGTTTAGTGTGAATTATCTTTATGTATTCTGCACTGCAAGGAATTGTCTTAGTGCACTTGCACAGGCAACTTACTTGTTATTGGACTTGTCTTCTTAGGTAAGTTTACTGATGGTCTATCCCTCCTAATATAATATGTTTTGTAAGTATTTTGAACAGGATATTTTTGTATTTCACCACAAGACTGTATGTATTATATTTGCCCTGACTATGGGGCTATCAAAAAATAGTAATTTCTGAGCTAATTCGAACTCAGATAGTAACATTAATACACCCATCTCATTCTTTCAAAATCCATATTCACCCATATTTTGACAGTGATTTAAGAATAAATAAATAAAATATTATCATACCGAAACATGTAATGAAAAAACTAAACAATGACATCAAATTTGAACTGTTGATAGATTAGTCTGAATATTCAATCAATCAATCAATCAATAAAATCTTTATTTGTATATGCACATTGTACATGTAAATAGTGTCAAATTAAATACAAAGTATACTAAATAAAATTAAATTTAAGATAGTTGGCAGTTTAAATAAATAACTATATATTAAACAAACATGAATACAACTTAGTTCAAAGTACCGAGAACTTAAAGCAAATAGTACAAAGATTGCATCAAACTAGGCATGATTATTAAAAAATTCCTCAAATGAATACAGAGATTGGCTGATCAAATATTGCTTTAATGATTTTAAAAATTTTGAAGAATCTTTGATTTGTTTTATATCCTCTGGAATGTGAGTACAGAACTTTACACCCATGTACGATGCTTTCTTTTTAAAAAACTCAAGTCTGTGTGATTCCACAGTGATTTTGTTTCTGGTGTTGTAATGGTGTGCATGATCATTATTCAGTGGCAGATGAAAGGCCTTGACATATTTAACAGTCTCAAATATATACAAACTGTATACTGTTGGAATGCTCAATTCTTCGAAGATTTTCTTAACTGAGTCTTTTCTTTTAAGTCTCATCATAATTCTTATGGCCTTTTTTTGCATAGTTAAGATTCTATTTAAATTTTGTTTTATGGTACCTCCATAAATACTTATACCATAGGATATGTATGAGTGGATGAAGGCAAAATATATCGTTTTCAAAGTTTCTAAGGTACACAAATTTGACATTCTTTTAAGAGCATAAACACCAGATGATATCTTTTTTAAAACATATTCAATGTGGCAGTCCCAACTTAAATTCTCATCAATAAATAGGCCCAAGAATTTTGTACTATTCACCTGATCTAAAAATTCATTGTCAACTTTAACTGTAGGGTGGTTATTTATCCTTGATTGTTTTGTTGAAAAAGCAATGTATTTTGTTTTATTTAAATTTAGGAGGAGATTCAAATTTTCAAAAAATTGTTTAACCAGGGAGAGACTAATAAAAGATGACACTTCAATTTCTTCTTGGGTTTTTCCAGATATTGTTATATTTGTGTCATCAGCATACAGGCATATGGAATTTACTATTCCCTGTACTACACCAGGAAGGCCCCTCAGGTAACTGAGAAAAAGAAGGGGTCCCAGTATAGATCCTTGTGGAACACCATATCTAACTGACTCTATTGTGGAAGCAACATTTCTTTTATATTGATATTTTCCAACTTCTGTATGTTTTATTTCAACATATTGCTTCCTATCTTGTAGATATGATTGAAACCAGGCCAGTTCCTTTCCCTTTATACCTTGCAGACTCAGTGAATTGATCATTATATTATGGGAAACACTGTCAAAAGCCCTGGTCAAGTCCAAGAACACTCCTATTACTTTTTCTCCCTTATCAATAGAATTTACAATGCTTTGGATGTAATCAACACCCGCAGTGATGACTGATCGTCCTGGTCGAAAGCCATGCTGTTCATTGTCCAAAAGTTTGTTAGATTCTAAAAAGCACAGCAGTTGATCATAGACTACTCTTTCATATATTTTAGAGAAGGTTGGGAGAACAGATACAGGCCTGTAACATCCTACATCTTTGTGATCTCCACTTTTAAATACTGGTATCACTTTAGCTATCTTTAGTTTACTGGGAAAAATACCTGAGATGAGGGACGAATTTATTAAATGAACCAGTGGTTTTAGAATCAGTTCTTTTATTTCTTTAATTAGGGCTACCGTGATCTCATCCACTCCAGAGGACACTTTATTTTTAAGAGATGAAATAACTTTATTTAATTCTTGTTCTGTAATTTGCCGAAATAAAAAGGTTTTTTGTGTTTTTCCTGTGCATTCATTTGATATGGAAGAATTTTGTATGCCAATATTTGGAACCACAAATTCATCAACAGCATTCACAAAAAAGCTATTAAAAATGTTCCCAACCAAGAAGGGATTACAAATCAAATTGCCCCTATCCAAAATGGTTATGTTACTATTGCTAAATGTGCAGCTTCCTACCTCTCCATTTATTATATTCCATGTTGTTTTTACTACATTTGAAGATTTACTTAACCTAGACTCAAGATAAGATTTTTTTGAATTACTAATTTTTTGTTTAAGAATGTTTTTCTTTGCTTTGATAATTTCCTTGAGTGAGTTATTATTTTGAAGTTTGCTTTTCTTGCTTAGTTCAACTATTTCATTTTTTATACTTTTAACTTCTTCATTAATCCAGGTACTATTTTTCTTAGACTTAACTGTACAACACAATTTGGGACAACTTATATTAAAATAGTAACCAAATAAAGAATTAAAAACATCATATTTTATATCAATTGGTGCCTGATACACCTCCAACCAAGATTCCTTAGCAAGATATTTTTTTAATAACTCTATGTTTTGTTTATCAAGTTTTCTATAGAACTTTTTTATCAAAGTTTGGTGACTATTTTTATTATTTACATCTAAAATATTAATTATTTGACCATTATGGTCTGAGAGTTCAGTTGATACCCCATATATTTTTATATTTTCCTTATTAATATTAGATATACAGTTATCTATTGCAGTTGCTGATGAATCAGTAATCCTAGTTGGGAAGTCAACCAAGTAATGCATATTATTTAGGTTCAGTATGTTTACAAATTTATAGTAAGTTTTATTTTTATTTAAAACATTTAGATTAATGTCTCCCACTATTATAATGTTCTTATATTTTTCCAAAATTATTTCAACCAAAACTTCAAATTTTTCTAAGAACAAATCTTCAGTATTACATTTTGGAGATCTGTACAAACAAGCTAGTAAAAAAGAGTAATTATCTACCTTAAAATTTGCCATACAGCACTCAAATTCTTTTTCTTCCACTATCGCTTCAATATGGGGTATACTAACTTTGTTAAAAACAAAATTTTTACTAGCCAAAATAACTACACCTCCACCTATTGTGTGCTTTCGTGCAAAGTGGGAACAAATCAAATATTCACCTAGATGCAATCTTTGAATTTCCTCATCTGACATCTTATGCTCACACAGGGCAACAATATCAGGTTTCAATTCTTCAAGATTAATGCTAAGATTATCCAATCTTGATGGCAAATGTTGAATGTTTTGGTGAAAAATTTTGATTTTGTTTTGTTCATTATTCATTAAAAAGTTTGATTTTTCCTTATCATAGAATCTAAAAAATTATTGCCCTGTGTGAGAGAACTAATACTTAAATGACCAGGACTATTACTAGATTCAGTCATTGCTTGATCTGTCACAGAAAGAAAGTTTGCCACTTCGTGTGTCTGTGATGTATCACACTGATTATGTTTCCCCTCACTGAGCTGACATGACACCCTCACTTCACTAACACTGTAGGTTATGGGCTGTGATTTCCGGTGTCCCGCGGATAATAGTGGGTAACATCTAACATCCATGATGGCAGGAGGCGATGGTCTTTCCCCACTACTATTTATAGTACTTTGAAGCTGGTGGAGCATATCCGATGATGAGAGCAGAGGTGGGAAGCATATGTCATTCTGGGTTGACAGCAGAACTTGATTGCAGCTGGTCGGAGTTGTTTTTTGTGTGTGATTATTTCTATGTATAATTCTTTCAATTTGCCTTGCAACATATTTTTTCCTTGCCTGTTTATATGAAGGCCATGCTTAGTTTGGTAACGCCTTTCAAGGATATGAAGATCCAGTAGGTGGATGTTTGGGCTGAAATAAGTTAACTCTCTTATTCTTTGATTAACTTTCCCAATTTCTTTGTTTACCAGACATTTTTCATCCAAATCATATCGGTAAGGAATCGTAGATACAATAAGATTTGAGTGGCTAAACAATTTTACTTTTTTCTCTAACAAGTTCATGCACTCTGTGAGTCCAAGTATTTTCTTGTTTTTTCTGTCATTAAAGACGTTATTTCTACCACCAATGAGTACAATATTATCGTTCTCAGATAGAGCACTCCCATCAGTGTAAGCTGCAACCTTATTGATTAAATATTCAAAAGGGGCTCCAGGTGACACAAATCCTGACACATGTAGTTTGCCATTAAGTAGGTTGCTCAAATGGTGGGTGATGCCTCTCCCTTGACTATCAGAAACAAGATAAAGACTAGAGTCCTGATTTTTTCCAGGTGGTTTAGTAGGTTCCTTCTTGCCTTTTTCTGTACCTGAGTTGTTATGTTTTTTATTAATTTTATCAAATTCAGAACTGCTTTTACTGCTTGAATAGTTATTCAATTTAAATGAATTATTATATTTCTTAGTATATTAAGAGAGATAGGACATCAGCAAACTTACCTTAAAAGACAAGTTCACTAACATCAGAGTAGTAGTCACAAACACAAAATACACAAAAGCTCACAAATTTTCAACACCACTGGCATTTTCTTCAGGTGAGTAGAGGGAGAGAGAGAGAGACACTGAAATGACTTCCACTATTGCTGGGTAGGTGGCTGTGGTGGGGGGGTGTACATCCATAGAGCAACACTCAGGTGTAGATGCAGTATTTCAGTTAGTATATATATATATAAAAATATAAATGAAGTTTGCTGATGGGGAAGGGGTTGAAGGGAAGTGGTCTATCTTATGTTCAGATTAGGTGGGTCACGGGATTTTGTTATCCATTGGTGTGCTAATTCCATCCTTCGGAGTTGGGAACTATTGGCATGGGAAGGAAGGGATCTGATTACCTTAGTGGTGTAACACTGATCAAAATATTCTTTCAATTTGCCTTGCAACATATTTTTTCCTTGCCTTTGATCAATTTTGATCAGAATTTTGATCAATTTTGATCAGTGTTACACCACTAAGGTAATCAGATCCCTTCCTTCCCATGCCAATAGTTCCCAACTCCGAAGGATGGAATTAGCACACCAATGGATAACAAAATCCCGTGACCCACCTAATCTGAACATAAGATAGACCACTTCCCTTCAACCCCTTCCCCATCAGCAAACTTCATTTATATTTTTATATATATATATACTAACTGAAATACTGCATCTACACCTGAGTGTTGCTCTATGGATGTACACCCCCCCACCACAGCCACCTACCCAGCAATAGTGGAAGTCATTTCAGTGTCTCTCTCTCTCTCCCTCTACTCACCTGAAGAAAATGCCAGTGGTGTTGAAAATTTGTGAGCTTTTGTGTATTTTGTGTTTGTGACTACTACTCTGATGTTAGTGAACTTGTCTTTTAAGGTAAGTTTGCTGATGTCCTATCTCTCTTAATATACTAATTCCTGGCCTAGTGCCCTTTAACCTAACCTAAAATTATTATATTTCTTGAAATTAGGAGACGTTTTATTTTTTGTATTTAGTGCTGGTGTGTTGTTTGACGTTAAATTACTGTTAACAGTATTTTCAGACAGAGTTTGGTACTTGTTAACTAGTGGAAGATTAAAAGTATTTACGGTACTAGTTTTTTTATTACATATTTTGCTTTTAACAGTCCTCCAGGTTTGAGCATTTTTTTCTAGAGAGCTGTTATTTACTAGCTGTGCATTTTTTTGGTTCTGGTGAACATCTGGCTTTGTATAAGCAAGAACATTTTTAGGTGGTGAAACATTAACTGGTTTTATCATCATATCGGTCAGAGCATCCCTTGAAACAAAGTCATAATGTTTACTGTTAAAGATTACAATTGAAATCTGAGCCCTTTTAGTAAGAAGATCACACTCATTTATAGTTGGAAAACTTGCGCTTAGATCATCCCATGGTCTATTTAGGCTAATGTGTTGCAATATTAGCTCTGTGAATAGAATTACATATACACCAGTCATAATGGTTAAACTGCCTGGTTACTGAAACTGTTCTTATTCTTGCCTCCGCACTTTGATTTAAGTAATTCCTTTGATTTAAGGAATTAGCAACTTTAACAGCAGAGTCATAATTGTATGAACCCAAGGAGTCAAAATGGAAAAATGTGTGTACTCGTAATTTCTGTACAAAAACTAAAAGGCTCCAGTGGGATCCTGAGCTGTCAACTGCTGGGGCATCATTTACTGGTATAATAATATGTGTTTTCTTGTGTAATTCTAAGCATGATACAACATGGTCGATATCTGTCAAGCATTTAAGGGCCTGTGCTATGACAGGGTTCATTAATAAAATACCCTGGTCTCGGAAAACCTTTAAAGAGAGAACTTCAAAATAAACCCTAATTGAGTCATCTGTAAGCCAATCCCGATTTAAGATTGAAAGACAAGTGCTAGCCATGTAGTCCACTGGAGCTTCTAACTGTGAAGCCGCAATCACCTCAGTGTCTGTACTAACATTTCTCCCAAGTAACAATGTTTCCTCATTTGGTTTTGGGGTTGAACAATCCAAACAATAGTTACCGTTGTTTGTTGAAGCATTACATTGTTTTTCAAGACTATTTATAAATACTGGTTCTCCAGCATTTTTATTATTTTTACCTTCATTTATCAAGTATGTTTTACCCATTGGGGATTTGTACCTATTAAAACTCATTTCTATTTGTTTAATTGCCTCATTAAAACGTTTATTTTTTAGTTTTAATTTACCATATAATGCCTTGTTTTCATTATAATTACATATGTCTCCTTCCTTTAAAATTGCAGTTTCTCCTGTTTCATAAAATGTCACCTTGTATTTAACAAGTTTTGCACCAAAAGCTTCGATACAATCAATTTTAGCTGGCCAGTTTGGGTACCCCTTTATTTTTCCAAATACTTTATCACCTACAGCGAATTTACTTTTCTTTATTGTCATAGTGTAGTTTAAATGTAAGGTATTACCACCTATTAGTTTTGTATATCCACATAAAAGTTGAATCACTGTACTCAACAATGTCAAGTTATTTATTATTATGACGTTTTATAATAATTTATAGTTATTAACAAGTTCACAACAAACTGCATAGATGAATAATAATTATATTATTTTAGTCCATCTTTATATTAATATACTATTGTATTAGCATGTAATACTACTTCAAGAAGCAGGTACATTTGTATTTGTCCAGTGAAATAAGTCAATTTATTTATTTTATTGTTGTTTTTATATATCTCTATAATATATGTATTTTTACTTATGATTATTTAAATTATGACAGTTCTCATCTTATCAATGTTTAAAAACAGCTGTTTATTAGGTGAACCAATAGAAGGCTTGTAATATTTAGACTCAGCTGTACAAACAAACAACTGACTGAGTCAAGTGTAAGCAGTTGAAGTTGAATGTTGAGTTAGAGTAAGCAATCCTCAACAGGAAAAAACTACTCTAGTCATTAAACATATCCAATGAATATAAAATTGGTATTATTTCAATTAGCTCTATTCATTGGTGTACATGTGGATACTCCTCAATTAACCACAAAATCATGTTTGAAATAAAAAAATTGTGCCTTGTTCAATTTTTATTTGGTGTTAGAGCTATACAGGCTTGTCCAATACAACCATGTGGCATTTACAAGAGACTCTGTGAGTAGTTGAACAATTTGAACAAATCCCTAGTCTTATTGATATAAAAAAGGTACTTATCAGCATATTTGGCAGATTATTCACTAAATTTCACAATAAATATAAATGTTATACTGTAACTAAAAGAATTTACTTAATACTGTAGAAAATTTAAGCACTGTTAAAAAGACACTTTTGCACTAATCAATGTAAACATAACCCAATAAATAAATAGTAAATATGGTTGATATTATCATAATATCAACCATATTTACTCAATAACACAGCGCAACAAGTAATAATTAACAAACAAGAACTAATCAATTGATAACAATGTACTAAAAAAATATCTGTTTATAGCGATGCAATGACATCCATATTAAAATATAAATATTACAATGACAGTGTTGTTTGTTTATCCGTATTATAATTTCTATACAATAAACTGTTCTATATATAAAAAAACTTTCAAATAAACTTCCCTTTAGTGACACCCTTAAACTTATTTGATGATTAATGTTTCAGAATTATTTGCGGTTTAACACAATTCACAACCAAAGGACACATAATTCGAGCTGCTCTAGAAGCAGTTTGTTTCCAGACGAGAGATATTTTAGAAGCTATGCACAAGGACTGCGGGGTGCCATTAAGTAAACTTCAAGCTGATGGGAAGCTTACTAGCAACAAACTACTCATGCAGTTACAGGCTGACATCTGTGGAATCCCTGTAGGTATGTATCGTCGAAGTAATGATTTATAGTTTGTAGTTATCTATCTTGTAGAGTGTATTATTTAAGAATGCCTCAAGCATAGGGCGAGCCGGTGGTGGAGCGGTCTAAGGCGTCAGGACTTTGGGCTTGGATTAGAGATAACGCGTGTTTGAATTCGGCCTAGACTGGAAGATTTATCAGTAATTACCACCTTGAACTGTACTGGTTTGCCCCCTTACTCTGTCTGAATAAGTTCCTCGCACAGATCACTAGTCTATGAGGAATAGGCAGAGTAAGGTTAAGAAGGAGATCAGCCTCTACTTTAAAAAAAAATTAGAGATTGCTTTAAGATTGTTCAGTCAATAAAAGTAAATATTTTGGGGAGCCAGTAGTCTAAAGCGTCAACATTTTAGGCTGACTTAAAAGATAGCACAGGTTTGAATCCTGGCTTGGATTAGGAGTATTTGTCAGTACTGTACTGGTTCCTCCCTCTACTCTCGCAAAATTAGTTACCTTCATAGATCTATAAGCTATGGAGAATGGGAGGGTAAGGTTTAAAAAAATTTTGTTTATAAGTAACATCTGAGGTACGTTCATAAATATGCAAATTATTCAATAAGTAAGGAAAGGAATGGGTTTAAATGCTATGTTAGATTTTTCTTGTGTCAAAAAACAATTTTAGAACGTAACCGAAATTGAAGTTAGTGAATTATCTTACTTTGTAGAACAAGAGTCACTAGAATGCAGTTATTAACCCTATTCAATGTTATAAAATAACTCTTTCACTATATATTTATCCAACCCAAATAACTTTGAAGTAAAAGACAGCTTACTAGTTCAGTGAAAATGTACTTCTTTCAATATGTTTTACAGTTAAAGAAATATTCAGCAGCATTTTTGGTGTGAGTAATACATCTTTTTGCTTTTGTTTTTCTTATGTTAAAATTTGGCGAGGCCAAAAACCTTTTATGGTTTGAGTGGCCAACTAAGTAAGTAAGTAAGTATGTTAAA
Source organism: Stictocephala bisonia (assembly GCA_035578905.1). Taxonomy (NCBI): domain Eukaryota; kingdom Metazoa; phylum Arthropoda; class Insecta; order Hemiptera; family Membracidae; genus Stictocephala; species Stictocephala bisonia. Next base: position 11,544 of record JAQJVL010007788.1, read on the forward strand.
ATTAATTAGAAGTGGGTGCCCACTCAACTGGGAATCAGGCAGGGAACTTGGGAATGTGAAGAAACCAGGAATAACTTCAGAGAAGCAAGAAAAACTATAATTTCAATCAATGCTGAATAATAAGTGTGATAAAATCTCTATACGAAAATATTTGTTTTGTTTGAGTAAGGATATCCTGCTTCTAACCTTATCATTTCCAGTTGTCGTTGCTGATACAAGGGTTATGTATTTTCAGTCCATCAGTGACTAGTACAAAGAGGGCATAATAATCTGCCTTTTGTTATCAGGTCGTAACAATGCCACTTTATTGTTATGGTTTATAACGTCTTCATAATACCACTTTGACTGGGTTCAATGAAAACAAAAAGGCATGATATGATTGTGACAGCAGTAAAAAGTTATAGCCAAAAATTAAACGATCATAGTTTCATGTATTATAATTGAATTCCAATTATTTGTATCTGTATATGAGTGAATAGGCCTACTTTTATTAATTTTACAAATGCATAGTTGGCAAAAGATATCTATAAAAATTACTGTGACCAGGCATAAATGTCCCAGAAATCCCTAAAAAGGTCCACATTTTGATGAAAAGGCATCAAAGTCCTGGAAAATCTAGATTTTATGAAAAGCACAAGTAACTGATTGATTTACATGGGAGATGATATACATTATTAGCCCTGACACCGTGATTTGAAAATCACTTTTAAAATTGTAAGTTTGCGAATACTCAGGCTAATCCCCTATACATCAACTGAACTGAATTTAGGTCGTTTCAAGCCCAAAAGAAAGTTTTCAACAGTTCAAAGTACTGGTAAAGAAGTGCTCACTATTGCTGTGAAAGGTGATTTCTTATGTTATTTTATGTGATCTATATTTTTATCAATTATATGAAAATTTTTTAAGCAAACCGTGCCTAATTACTTAAACCATATGTTGTAATGATGAAAGTTGTAACAGCGTAACAACTATTAGATGTGAGATACTAGTTATCGTTGAAATATGCTGATTGTCTGAGCCTCTGGGGCGTGTAGATTTACAATTGATTATTCGAAATACTACCCTTCAAGTGTTTATCCTTATAATTTTGTTAATATTAATATTTTACTTTTACTTTGCTGTGTGTTTGAATTATAGTAATTTACGTTTGTCTTTCATTCTTAAAATAATAAAGAATAGTATTCTTTTAAAAGGGAGTAAATTTTTCCAATTCCTTTTGGAGATTGGATTTAGTGGAATAATAATAATAACCTTTTTTATTGCGTCAGACAAAGTACATTGTATTGCAATAGTCATAAATGTTTAATAAATTAAATAGTCTAAAATTTTCCATTCATTCATTCCATCAAAGTCACTTTCAAACATACAATTTTGCATTCAGAGGTCATCCATTCGAATTCTATCCAATTACAGCTCTGGTCTGTGTGTTCATAGGGCCTCCCAGTTGTGTGCCATAAACGCGTCTGTACTATAAAATGCTTCTGCAATCAGAACTTGCTTCAGACGCGTTTTGAATGCCTTGAGCATTGGGGCACTTTTGACCGAATTTGGCAGACTGTTGACAAATTGGGCTCCTGCCTGTCAAGGCAAACGCTCATGAATTACCGTTCTGTGTTTACCAGTTCGGTAGTTGTCCCTGTCTCTAGTTGCATAAGAGTGTATGTCACTACCTCTTATGAGATTGCACTTTGATTTGAAAAAAATGCATGTATTCAAGATGTAGAGACAGGGTAATGTTAACAGTTTCATGCTTTTGAAAGCTGGTTTGCACAACTCTCTCATGTGCAATTTTGCGATGGTTTGGACTGCCTTTTTTTGAAGAATGAAAATTCTAGAAAAGTGTGCGTTTGTGCAACCTCCCCACAAGGTCAATCCATAGGAGAGGTATGGGTAAATTACTCCGTAATAAGCCGTCATCAGTACCTGAGTCGGGCAGTATTCGGATAGTTGTCTCAAGACATAGATGCCTGAGGTTAGTTTTGAACACACACTGTCTACGTGAAAACCCCATGTCAACCTTCGATCCAGGTGTATTCCAAGGAATTTAGTCGAGTAGACTTCTTCAATCTCAGTCTCATCCAACATGACTGTGGGACTTTGATCTGAATCGGTTTGGCACAAACAAAATTGAACAAATGAAGATTTTGCAAAGTTTGTTCTGAGGTTGAACTTTTGGAAATGTTGAATGGCACTGCTGAGCTCAATGGAAATTATCTTTTCGAGCTCTTTGGTGGAAATCGCGCTGAAACAGAGAGTCGTGTCATCAGCGTACTGGACGAGTTGCCCTTTTTCTACTGCTGAACCAACATCGTTAACATATATCAGGAAAAGGAGAGGACTAAGCATGGGGGACTCCATAGTAAAGATTCTCTTCTCCCGATCTAGCATTAGAAATACTTACAAATTGTGTTCGATGACTGAGATACCATTGAATCCACTTAAATGGCACTCCTCGTATCCAATAGTATTCTAGTCTGTGAATCAAGGTGCTATGATCAACACAGTCAAAGGCCTTCGACAAGTCAAGGAACACAGTGAGTGTCTTTTCTCGTCTTTCAATACCCTCAACTATCATATCGACCAGACGCACAACTGCATCTATCGTCGAATTACCGCCTCGGAAACCGAATTTCTTATTTGATAATAGATTCGACCTTTCGAAAAAACTAACGATCCGAATAAGGAAAACCTTTTCAAAGATTTTACTTAAGGCCGGTAATATTGAAATTGGACGGTAATTTTCAGTTGAAAAAGGATCACCCTTTTTGAGAATCGGGGTCACTTTTGCTTTTTTTGAAAGCGGAGAGAAAACTTCCCGAGCGAAAAGAGAGATTAATTAAATGCTTGAGTGGCTTCAATAGGTGGCTCAAGCACTGCTTGAGAAGCTTCATAGAGACGTTATTTATGTCATTCGATAATTTTGGCTGAAAGCCACCGATAACTCTGGAAATTTCTTCTTCTGTTACTGGTGCTAATGCCATGGAGGGATGTATTATAGATCCAAATTTTATTGATGTTTCCGTTGTTTTGTTTACTGGGACCCTGAGAGTTAATAACATTTGTTTTCTCACTCTTAACCATTCTGGGAGATGGAATATTCGGACGACGAGGATGTTTGTTTACTGCAATCTAGTCAAACTTTTTATCAGTTTCTATTCTTAATCATCACATGTCATCCACCAATTAATATACAATAAGAAATGAAAAGAGATAGGGAAATAGTCAGAAATCCTGTAGCAAATGAAATAAGCTTAAAGGGGCTGCCAATAGGCAATGGTTATCCGCCGTTTCCCGTCTCTCTCATTCTCATAGCAATTTTTAATCCTCTCTCTCTCTCTCTCTCTCTCTGTCTGTCCGCCTGGACGTCCATCTGTCTCTTGATGATATTTTAGATCGGGGAAAAATAATAGTACTTTGTTGTTAGGGGCGAAGAGGAGAAGGTAGTGTGATTATAGATATGTTCTCCTTCCATGAAAAGAGAAAAATTTTAAAATAACTAGGAATTTTAAAATTACTGCAAAGTGGCCACCTTAAAGTAATCTTTTATGGATATAGATCTCCACTCTAAGACTTACAAACTTTACAGTGCTATCCAGTGCAGCAGATGTCACACCTTTGGGTGTAGCAATGGTGGCGGGACATGCAAAAGGCATAGAACTGTGGGACTTAACACAAGAACAGGATGATCCAGATTCTATCGGAGACACTTTTCTCCCAACAGCTTCTGCACCAGGTGATTATTTATAGAATTGTACTAGTTGTATTAATTTTCAAACTTCCTTTAACTGGATGGCGTTTCACCTGAACAGAAATGAAAAATATGTAGCTAAGCAGGCAGTCTAGTCAAGTAAACTACCCGTCATATGTTTATAATTGGAACATTTAAGAATATTGTTTGTTGTATGATCGCAAAGGACACTTTTTATTTAAGATAGTGTAACTTATTCATTATGTTAGTAAAAGAATGTTCTCAATATTGCACATGTTAAAAACACAATACAGTAAAGTGTCGGTAATTTGAGTTAATTCAAATTGAGTCTGAATCTACCTTGGATCTAAATAAATCGGAATACATGTAAAAATATGACCAGTAAGTTGCATTGATGCTTAATAAGTGTGTAATGTATCAATTTGAAAAATAAAGTACATTTATGAGTTCTTTGAGTTGTCGTAAAATTATGAGCTTAAATATTAATTGTTAAAAAAGCTGTCCAGAGGCTTTGGCCCATTTTCTTGTGACATTATAGGCCGAATTGGCTTCCAGTTGCTCTCAACATAGTGTTCTTTGAGTCTATCACTTCTAATCCCTCATTATGACTCATCACTGATACAGTCTCTGTAGCGTTGTCTTTGTTGCTTCTGTCTTCTCCAAATTTATTAATTATCTCTATGATCAAGTTATTATCCACTTCAAACTGGTCATCACTTCTTAAATATTTTTAAATTTCATCCTTTTAAATAGACTGAGAAAAATAAAATAAAGGTTGGGTTGTACTAAGTGGATTGTGAATAATGCAATGCAATTGGTTTTGTTTTGATCAAAATTACAGAATTTAGTATAAATTACAAAATGTTGTACCTTGGGACTGATTAAAAACACTAAGAAATATGACAAAACATTGGTTTATTACACAATAAACATAGCTAAATATTAAAATTCTACAATACTAAAATATACCTTTCTAACTAAATATGTGTTTTACGTTACATAATGTTTTATAGAACAAGACTATTTGCCTAATTTAACTTATAAACTAATATTGTTTAGATGAGGATAAAGTATGTTTTAAAAAGTTAATATCTATACGTTAACCCTTTCGGTACCGGAACAAAAAAATTTTTCTATTTGAAAAATACCGTGGAGTTTAACCAAGGGACTACTGAAGAATACCGAGGCCTTTTTAGCCTAATTTACATTAATTTACATTTTTGCCTATAACTTCCTTATTTTTTTACATACACCTGTACATTTTTTATATTATTAAATAAAAAAAAATCTGCATCAATATACATAATAACTTTACTCATAAGTTATTTATTTTGTTTATAAAAATGTTAAAATGTACTTACCAAAAAAATGTTTTTGTTATTTTTTTCATTTTGACTTAAAAAATCATGTTCAAAAAAATTACTAGTCCAAAAACCAGTAACTGTACTAACAAATATAGCTAACACTGAACACAAACACAAATTTTTGTAAAGTTTGGACTAAAATTAAGTTCTATTTACAGTAAACAAAAAAATTAGCATTTGTGGTTCGGTAAGCAAAGTGCGTGCACACCCCTAGAACACTTTTTACACTGGAAGGTTGACTTCTTCCTTTTGCCTCCAGCTTTAGTGCTAGCTGCACTACATACAGAACAGTTTTTTCCCTGTTTAAAGTTATTTTTTCCAAAAATTGGTTTGTAGACCCGGCGTCTCCACCAGCAAACATAGCGCTTGGTGTTCCTGCAGCTCGTCCAGTAATGTTTGGTGAATTTTGTTCAGTCCTATTTCTCAACCAGTCTTGTGATAGATCCTCTACAATTGATATCATAAAGTCCAGTCTGTCAATGGGTTTGTCAGTGTTTTCCTTATACAATATATAACAATTCAACACATTCTAGCAATGATGTTGAAAGTGACTTTTTTCCATGCTTTTGCGGTTTGCCTCTCTTCTAAGTACTGATAGAGCATCTGATCAGCTACATCTATCCCACCCATGTAATCATTGCAGCTTCGAATCATAGTAGGTTTGTTTGTAATTTGAGGTAATTTCCACGCCTTTTTGTTCTTTGTTCGCTGCCTGCCTTAGCATAGGTTGACAAAAGTAAAACTTGTGATTTCTGTGATTTTTTCCCTATATCCTAGCATCAATAGTTCATTGCTTCTTAGATATTTTGTCTGGCCTACTGAAAACTTTTCTAACATGGACTTGGGAATGCCTTTTCTGATTTTGTTTAGTGTTCCAGTTAGAATAGTGCCATTTTTATACAAATGTTTAGCCAATGGAATTGAATTAGAAAAATTGTCAATAAACATATGGTACCCTTTGTTCAGCAATCCACACATTTCTAATAATTTTGTAACAACAAAAAACCCAAGTCCATTACTTTTTGTTGTATCAGCTTCCCCAGTCCTAGAAGCTCCCTGATAAACAAAAAAACTTAAACAGTAATGAGTTCAGAGTCACAAATCGACCACAACTTAACACCCCATCAATCAATCAATCAATCAAACTTTATTGCCATATAATACAATTAGTACATGGGCAGGCGTCAATTATTCTAGTGAACAATACCCATCTGTGATGTTTCTTTGGTAAATATTGCAATAGTTGAGTGTGGTTTTTAGTAGCAATCATACTTTCATCGATAGATATAAATTTATTAGGGGTGAAGTGATATTTAGATTTTCTATTGAAATGATCAATCAAAGGTTGGAATCTAATGCACGGGTCATAGCCTTGTTGTCCTGGTTTGGGAATGTCTTTTGTGTCCACAAGATGAAAAAAAGTTAAAATAGTCTGAAAGCGAGTACGGCTAAACATTTGCCTAAACCAAGGAGAGTTCTGACTCGATAGAGTGTTCCAATAATGGGATATGCTAGGTTTTTTGTTTATACCCATGTTTATAAGTACTGCAAGAAAGGCATACAATTCATCAGTAGTTAGTCTTTTCCAATTTCTTAAAACACTGTTATCAGATAATTTGTGGTTATTTTCATCTACAAATCTGCTAGCATAAATGTTTGTATATTTAGTAAATTCTTCAATCAGGGATAGAGTAAAAAATAGTCTAAAATAAGCAATAGGCCTAGAATTTCTAGCAGGGCAATGTTTTACACCAGGCATTTCATTGTAACTAAAACTATGTACATGTCCGGGATCATTTACCTCGTGTACTTCATTCCATTGAATATTACCACTTTGCAAAGAATCATGTAAATTGTTGGTACCCATATTATTACTATTAGATGTACGTGGTCGACCTACAGACCTAGGTGTAGGCGTAGTTTGTCGACTTGTCAAAGGCCTATCTACATTTTCATCGTCACTACTCTCACTTGAAAAACTGAATAGCCTAGGTCGTTTCCTATCGGTAGTAATGTTTAGATTAACCAAACCTGATGTTGATGGTTGATCTGGATCATATGAAGGGTCCTCATCGGTATCGTCAACAACAGAACTGTCTTCACTATCGTCTGATAATAACCCATCACTTAGATCGTCTTCGTCCAATAAAACACGAACTGTATTCTCACTTACTGGTGATCTTGACCGTTTCATTTTTTTAGAAATTAGCAGTATAACATAATTCACTAATAACTATAACCTAAAATGGTAAGCAGCTGTCGTAATAATAATAATATAACGAGAACGACAAAACTTGACTGACGCTACCACTGCCTGAACTGCGCATCGAGCAAAACAAACAGCTGACTTGTCAACACCTTCTAAATCAGAAGCCAAACAATGACAACAAAATGAATAAATGATTTATTTTCCAATATTTACAAATACATGAAATACAAAATTCTTGTTTGGAAAAAAGACTGGCCACTTACACAGTTGTGTGGCCAGTTTAAAAAATTAAACGACAGGAAAATAAAACATCTAATATGAGTCTAGCTCCATTGAAAAAACAGAAACTCCACCTGCTGTGCTTGCAAGTACAAATTGAAATTAAATTCTAACAGACAATATACTAAAGCAATTACTATTACTAAGTTACATAAATGACATTTACCAATCGAAAATATGTTAATAAAACTTAGTTACATAAGTATAGAGCTTAAATAGCTTATGTCGTTTTGAGATAGTAACCACCCTTTCAAGTTTGTACAAAAAACAGACTTATTCCTAGAAATTCTAATATTTAATGGCAATTGATTGAAAAGTTTAGGTCCCAAATATTGAAAAGATTGTCTAAAAATACTCTTATTTACTTTTGGGAGTCTGAAAAGACCATAAGTTACATTTCTTGTATGGTAAACCAAACCTTGATCTTCTCTATTACCACTATGCAAAAAGAATATCTTTACTACTTTGAAGATAAAAAGATGTTGGAACAGTAAAATTCTTAATTCTTGATAGAGTGAAAAGGAACTTTCTCGTTTTGGCTTTCTTAGTATGACACGAAGGACAAAATTTTGAGTGACTCTTAGTTTTTGAATTGGAAACAAAATGGAAATGTTAATAAATAGTTATATATTCATAATCTCTGTTTATTCGTGATTAATTTCGTATAAAATATGATTGGTATAGTTTTAAAATAAAAATTACAATAAAAAAATTCAAAGCGTCCTGTTATACGGACGTTAGTATTTCTCGATCACCCAGCCCACGTCCTGATATACGGACGTTAGTATTTCTCGACTGCCCGGCTCACTTCCGGATATCAGGACGTTAGTACGGAAAGGGTTACGGACATTAATAAAAAGAAATTTGTTACTGAACATTGTAAGTCTACATAGCATTTCAGATTAAACTTTTGCCTAGTGGATGTTCCTGAAGAGGTTGGTGGAAGTAATTTTGACACAATATCATCGTCATTAATTATATGGTTTCATCTTTTATAACGAGAGTTACATCCAGTTTTTGAAAGGTATTTGATTTCATATGAAATGGCAGTTTTTCCGCAAACTTCTACAACATAAAACTTTTAATAGTCTTTTTACCACAAAGCTTAACTAACGCATAATCCCCAACATTCACTTCAGGATCTTCAAACTGTAAATTCCTGATGGCAGATTGTTCGTCATACATATTGTCATCAATCAGATCTTCAATGTTTCTATTACCATCATCAGACATTAAATTGAAATCTTCTTCTTCAGAGCTTGGATATTTTGATCCCATTGTTTTTTCAATGTTACCTTTGGGCGTTTCTTTTTAAATAGATTTTTTGGTAGACCTAATGTTTTTTCTTTTTCATTTTATTTGACATCTGATTTGCTTCTTGGCATCTAAAATACAAACAAATTTGCTACTACAAAAGTAAATAATATGTATATATAAGTCACGTGAATGGAATATGTTTAAGTTAGATTTAGGTGATTTAGTTTAGAGTTAGTTTACATTCCATGTTCTAATTAATTTTATAATTTGGCCAAAAAACCAATTATTTATAAATGTTAAATATTTTAATGCTATTTCACATTTAAACAAAGTAAGTAACTAAGTACAATTACAGGAATCTGGAAAATGATGTTAAATAATGTAATTTATTGCATTTCTTGTTATACCTTGGGACGTTCTAAAGTACAACGTGTTTTCAGTACAAAGGTACAACAGTATGTCATATTTCAGAAACTAATAAGATTCACCATTTTAGGTTATCTCTACAGTACAATTGTTGTCAATGTTGAAAAGAGCACATTTCAAATTTATAACTCACATAAAAACATTTAGCAAACAAGGCACTAGAAAAAATAAATAACTTGAAAAGTAGATGATAAAATATTTACTTACCTTCTATAAATTTATAATTTTTGTAATATCCACAGCAAAACTTCTCGTAGTCGTACCAGTGTTCCATAGGTGATCACTGGTGGCCAAACGATTAACTACGAGACACTAGTTTGTTTCTAATCCACTAGATGGCAGAGTAATTTAGTATGTCCCAAGGTACAGCACCTTCCCCTAATAAACAAAGTGACAGTGCTTACTGTTGGCTGATGAATTGAGTTAAATAGTTCCTTGATCACTGACATAGCTACAACCAACCACACTCAGTGCAGAAAGGTACTATTATTTTACCTGGGTTAGGACTGACATATGGACGTCTGAACAGAGCTATCAAGGTAAACTTGTAGTTACATGATGTTTAATAAGTCATTACTTATATTCCTACAATACATTAAAACACCGATTATCATAACTTCAGCTATCAGAAACTCAGATTATCGGAAATATACCAAGGAAAACCATTTAACGTTTAGCCCATCATTGGTTTGTTTATTTTTCCCCCAAGAAGACACGCACGCTATGAGGATTGAAAGCGATTGAAATAGCGTGAGTTAACCGCCCTATAACCCATCACTGTAACACCAGCTACCTGCCCTATAGTCCTAGGTCAAAAGTCCAGTTCCTGGCCAAAAATAAAAACAATACGTCTGGTCAACAATCAGTTAATTTTTGCCAACAGATAAGTGAAGTGCGGTAATATTTTTGTTCAGTTCGGTAGTTCGTATACAATTTTATTAGTTTTTTAAGTCAGTTTATTCTGTTTTTTTTTTTTTTCTTCAGTACTTTATAAGTGTACAGTGACGAGGAATCCACACCAACTGATATATGTCGGGATATTGTGACTAGAAAAAGACATGACAAAAAACGAGAAAAGAAGATTAACAATTATTTTGTAACTAAATGATTGTTTTCACAGTTTTTATTTATTGATGTAACTAAATGATTGTTATGTATAGCAGTAACTTTTATTAACATATGTGCAAGAAAATATGTTTTTAATGTTAAAATTAACACCTTTAAAATGAAACCTCGGATTATTGGAAATTTTCGTTATCGTTAACGCCCTCATCCTCCTTTATTTCCAATAATCAGGGTTTTATTGTATTTATATATCCCTTTGAGGACCATACAATTTTGGAAAATTTTTCTGTTTGTGAAAAAAATTGTTTATGACTTGAAAAGTTGTATGTGAAAAATACCTCGCTCAAATATGCAATTTTGCAGACATGCAGAGAAAATTTGGTAACTATAGTAATATGTAAGATATTTAAATAATTTTTCTACCAAAATCTTTAGAAATACTTGCCCGTTTGAGAGGAAAGCATTACAGTGGGTTAGTAATATG
>JAQJVL010007789.1:0-22337 GCA_035578905.1 Stictocephala bisonia
TTTTTTTGCTTCCATTGTTGTGAACTGGTTGTGTGTTCTCTGTAGTTGTTGTTACTCCATGAATCAATTCAAGCTGGATTGTTTCAACTTCTTGTTTTTCATTTCTCTTAAAACCCACATACAGTAGCCTTAGAGAAAACAATGTGCAGGCTGTTAAGTCTGGTAAAATCGCCATCCAAATCACTTCTTAATAACATATCCCTCACTAATGTGATATGTGGGCTGCAGTGCCATCTTGTTGGAACCACTGATTCTCAAGTCATTAAAAAGGTAGCCTAGATTTTGCCGGAGAAGCCCTGTAGCATTGCTGACATATCTACAGTACCATATGCTTTTTTTTGTCAAACGTCAAGAAGATTTTGAAATTAAAGCTCATGCTGCAGCAACATTTTCCAGGCCTGTGGTTGTCCATGGTCAACTAGACAATTTCAGTATCAATGCCGTATCAGTCTTGTGAAAATTTAAAACCAAAAAATAAATTGTTTCCTTATTAATTACAAAACAATGGACAGAGAACAGAGCGATTGAGGAAGGCATGTTAGTAATCATTAGCGATCAGCCTGTTGTTGACATGGTATAAATTATATATGCATCTATTGAAAGACTTGTTCTCCAGCACTCTCTTTTGTCACTGCCTGTTACAATGTTACTCTCAATTCCGAGAGTTCCTCTGTCAGACCCTGTTTATCTATTTGTTAAATTTGATAATATAGCATAATTTTAACTCATTAAGGAATTATTACGTGTTCAAGTGAAAACTTATTTAAGTTTGTCAACCTCGTCAAAGAATTTAAAATCAAATGGTAAAGTACAAATAGGAATATTCAAAATGTTAGCTTCCTACCTAATTAAAGTTTGTTACTGTATGATCATTTATATTATTTAGAGAATCTGCGTCATATGATGACTTATTTAATAGCAATTTTTAGACAGTGACATATGATGACTGATTTGTTTCTTCTAAATTAAATTATGTGCAGTGTTTTTTAAATCGTATTTTGTTGTTGTGTGAAGGGCCCAGGACAGTATCCTCCTCAGCCGTACCAAGCTACAACTCCAATGGCCTATCCAGTCTATCCTGGATCTGCAGCTCCTACTGGCCCTATCTCTGGTTACCCTTCTGCCTCACCATACCCACCCAACCCCTCGCCCTATCCAGCATATCCTCCCAGTCAACAATCTCCCTATCCTCCTACGGGAGGTTATGCACCAAGCCAATCCTATCCTTCTCAACAGTCCTCACCCTTTCCGACCTCTCAACCTTACCCATCCCCACAACCTTCTCCTTATCCAACTTCTCATCAAGGAGCTTATCCTACTTCCCAACAAGGCTCTTACCCTCCACCTTCAAGCCATCATGTACCCCATCCTTCTTCCACTCCACACTCAGCTTACCATCATCAGCCATTGGGAGGAGCTCCACCACATAACCAGTCTCAACAGGCCTTTAGTAAGGTGAGGCCTCAAAGTAGTTTTTGTTGACATTTAAGGTCATTCAATCTGCATCATATGCTTCTGTAATTTAACTATGTTGAACAATGGGAGTTATTAGGAAAACAATTAGTTTTGTAATTTTAAATTGAGTACATTTTATAAAAGACAAAATTATTTGTAGAGGTTTGATATCATATAGTATTTAAAGTGGAAATAACATTTAATGAAATGGATGATTCATTTTGATATACAGTATATATATATTCAGAGTAAAAGTGTGTAAATAATTCTGTAATAACTTATATAAATAATGCATTGTATTCTTCTGTATTTAAATAAAAAAATGTTCTTTGTACTAAGTGTTCAAAAGCTAGATTGTCCCAGATGTTTACATTAGAGTGATAGTATTATTAGAGGATTAGTAATAAAATTGTTTATAACATTTTATATTTAATGCATTGCTTTTTAATCTTTGTGAAATGATTGCATATCAAAGTTTATTAAAAATACCTAATTTGTACACTAAACTCATATTTTTCCACTGAATTTGGAATTGACAGATCAATAAGATACATAAAGTTGCATTCTTAAAGCTTTGTGCTGCAAAATGCAAGGTAAAAAATTAAATATCCCATCGGGTAATTCACTTGTGAAGGAAGTTTATGCACAAGCCTCAGGCCTATGTGAACTGGCAAATGGTTTTGTATCTAAAAACATGTATATTTGTGTAGCCTAACATGCAAATGCTGAAAAGCCAAGAATTGAATATTTTGTATTTGAATAATTTTTGTAATGTCATGCCTTAAACATAACAAAACAACAATTTAAAGTAATGTTCAAATCAACAAAATGTACATAAGTTTTCAATTAGTTTGAGTAACATCAAAATAGTCATACTTCTTAAAAGTTGGATTAGTACAGATAGATTTTAAAAAAATTATGTTGTATAATATTGTATAATGGAGCAGTAAACTGCTTTTTAGTTCTGGCCAGTATGTCTTGTTCATGATGGCAATTAGTTAATTGATGGTTTGCAACATGGCTGTTCTCTGTAAATTATTTATTTGCACGCACGCTTCATGCATGTTCATTGCCAAAATATGCTGCATAATATGTAGGTTATTGCTTTTACCTGCAAGACAATGTAGAATATTAATACAGTGTAATATAAGTGCAAGTTTACTAGATAATTTATGCTTTTAGGTTCATTATACAATATCATATTTAGTATTCAAACTACTGCTCCCTATTGTGGCTTTGCCCGCATAATCACACTCTCCAATATTGCAATACCGTAGTTACATTAAACAGCTCATTACATAGTAACATTTCAAGGTTGAAAGATAGTAGGTCAGTTGAACATACTTGAGATTAGTTTCCTGACTGATTTTTTTTACTAATTATTGTATTTAACTTCTGATTATATTTGGTAAGACTTTAAAAATCAATTAGGTATGTATCTGTTTTAAGCACCATTAAATATAATCTTTTTTTAACATTTAGTTTCTTATATGCATCTAGGACACCATAAAGGCTTGAAATATAAATAAATACTTGGAAGTTTAATACAGTAATATATAAAAAAAGTTTTATGTTGGAAGTCTTGTCTCATGATGAAATATTCAATAGGTGGAGTGAATAAAGTTTGAGTATGTGCTCATGAGCAAGTGCTCAAAACGAGGGTGAGCAAGTGGTCTCAAGTTGAGCACTTGCTCAGTTTTGGCGTGAATAAAGTTGAGCTACTGATATGAGCACGTGCTCATCTAGTCAATCAGGATTCCCAGAATTCCTGGACTCTACAGCGACAAGTTTTTACTCCAACTTCCCTCACTCTACCAGCTAATTTCCGTGGCAGTAGTTCTGCATTTCATTTCTTGCATCTCAACTAACTCACAGCTAATTAGGATGGATCTGGAAAGGATAAACCTGATATTGAAGATCAAGCTAAATTTATCTCTATTACAAAAGAATATCCTGTAGTTTTAGAGAAAAATCACATTCCGAGTTCAAAGAAAAAAAGAAGCAAAGCAATTGAGGTCTAAATTAAACAACGTGTCACCATATGTTTCAAAGCTTTCTTCAAGGAAATGTTCTTCAACGTTAATGAGGACTCATCTACTCCACATTAACTTTGTTAAATCGTTAATGAGTCTTTTAGTCATTTTCAATTGAATTACGCCTCGCTTTGTAAAGTTTTTTTAAATGAATATTCATAAACTCAGCTATATTTCTAAATATGAACCTCCAAACTCCACAGTGTTAAGTCTGCAAATGAGTAGATTGGCAATTTCTGAATCAAATGTGCATTTTATTCACATGAAACCATGAGCAAGTAGTCAGGGTCAATAGTTGACTCATCATATGAGCAAGTGCTCCTCGTTTACGTTGAGTCACTCCTTTTTATTCACATCAAAACAGAGCACTTACTATATTTGTTGAGGAAAAAGCATGTGCTCAGTTTTATTCACACCACCTGTCTGATCTATTAACTTCATGACCTAGAATCATTTTTCTTCAATACAGAATATTTATACCAACAAAAACATGTCTGCATCAGTGTGTTTATGGAAAGTTTCTTGAGGCCAGAAAGGTGGAGCTCTGAGATCGGAGAAGACAATACTTTCCTTAGTGCTCCTTTAAAGGCCAACATACTTTTTTTACCAAAGATCATGTCTATGAATTTTGACTTTGCAAGGCATTGATCATTTTGTGCGTCTGCCAGAACTTTGCCTTTAACATACCGTACTAATTCTTTCACTCCCAGATATTGTTTTAGAAAATGTTTCAAGAATCCCAGGCAGATTTTAGCAGTTTTGCAGTTTTACTATAAAAATTATAATAACAATACTTATATAAATATACGAGACATTTCTTTATCAGTAAAAAAATTAATATTATGCTAAATAGCATGTTAACTTTTTGAAATTTCACAGTCGTATGTACATACTCAAACATTTTAGAACATTTTTATAGACTTCACAATTTTTTTAATACATAAAAAATACTTGGTCAGTTATATAGAACATAATTTAAAATAATATATCGTCTGCTTCAAAACATTTAAAATAAAATGTCCACCATTAAAGAAATAAGAATTTTTGTGTGAATATTTACAAGTGAAATTTTCTATTAAATTCCAGCATTATTTTCATTTATTTTATATAATTATTAAATGTATTGGCTTAAGCGATAATTAATTCATATGAACGTTTATCACATTTTAATCAATTTCATGTATTGACATGATAATTTAGGCCCAATTTCACTACCACTGTACGTTCATATGAATGTGGGTGGGCCATTGCTGTTGCATGTATTTGGTTGGGTGGGCCATTACCACTGTACGTGTTGGTAGGTGGTCTGAAATAAGTTTTTTCAGACGTCTGTAAAATCGGACATTTGTCTTTTTGCAAAGTACTATGAACATCTGACTGTACGGACGTTAAAATTGTAAGTATTAAGATATGCTAACAGTCAGATTCATGCATTGACTTAGAAAAAATGGAAATTATAATAAACCAAAATTAGTTGTCTTATGTTAACAACTTGTTAATAGTATTAATACATGATAAAATCAATTTTTTTCTGACCAAACAAGCAAAGGCAGTTTGTGTTTATTATTAGTATTGTTGAGAATGTAAGTATCTTGTGGTTGGTCTGTTCAGATTACCGACCAGTGAACCTCCTATAAAACTGTACATTTGTCCGATATTTTCAATATAATACTGATATTTGTATTTGTTGTTTCTTTTAATATATTATTGCAAGTATGTTGTAAAAGATTAATATATACGATTAAGATTCAATGAAAATAAGGGGACTGTGGTGATCAAACCTTTGTGGATCTAGCAGGGTTCAAAATAGTGAAGTTAACCTCCTGATTGTGGGATGGCAAAGATCTCAGCCTGGTACTGTACAGTACCTCCCCAGACCGCCTGATAGGTGAGTCCCAATAGAGGGACTGTAGACCCCTTACCCAGCCCCACCCTCCATAACAGAAAATATAGTGAGATAAATATTTACATTAAAAATTTGAACATTTTTAATGCCCACCCTCCCACACAAGTAAGGTAGTATTGATCTGACTGAACTCTCCTTATGACATTGTTTGAATTCAAAATGGAGTTTTGTTCTTATTGATGTTCTAATGACTTGCTCTTCAGACGTGTGAATAGAAGAGATCCGATTGTACAGTCCTGCTTGAGTCTTTTGTGACTGACCCTGACTCCTGTCTCAGCTAAATATACAGTTCAAGCTAATGTAGATTATTTAAATCATCTTTATTTGGCTATGCATATTGTGAATAAACTATCATTCTGTTATATTCGAGTAATACATTGTTTTACATTTTAATATTTTAATTAAATTACAGTAAGAAAATACGCTAAGGTTATGTCACTTTGTTTGTATTTACAGTTACAATATTACATTTCACACACTGCCAAACTGAGTGTTCTAGAAGGAATGTGTCATAGAGTAGAGAACAGGGATATTTTGGCCAACAGGATAAAATTATATACAAATTTTCACTCGTTATCTCCAAGTGTTATTGTTGTAGCCACATTGCACAGTTATTGTATTAACTTTTGCTTTGTAACGCTAGTTAGTAAAATAATAATAATAAGCTGCAGTATTTATATTTAAAGATAGGTGCCTGCCCTAAACCGCTCAATATTGATAATTACTATAAAAAAATTAAAATAAAAAACATGTATTTTCTGTATTACGTTTTTTATTTTCTTTTTTACTATAGGATCTCACCAACAAGTTTTGCATAATTTGGTGAGGCCTAGATTTTGTAGACAAATAAATGAAATAAATAAATAAAAATAAATAAAATAAAAAACAGCTTAGTTATCAATCATATTCAAAAATCATGAGAGAAAGAAAAATCATACATGATTAATTCCAGTCACTAATGGAATTATTTTAGATTTGTAGATTTGTTAGGATTCCTTTCTCAAAACCGTTTCATTTTTTCCCATTTTAGCCAAAGACATAAACTCTATTTCCTAATTTATAAAATCAGTTATTGTATATATAGTAAATTGTCTATAGCTACACGCATATAGCATCAACAAATAACAGAAAAAAGGCCAAAAATATGAGTAACAATTTTTGGTGCTAAATGCCTTGGTACACTATTCACGTGCAAAATTTGCTTTGAGGAAAATAATAATTAATGATACCAATTTACATTAATGTTAATTTTATTCTAAAATCAAGTTACTTGTTGTAATTTGACAAATAAATACAACAAAAATTACTTATCATTAGTTGTTTTTATTATAATGTAGTTGTGGAATATTAATCGAAAACTGTGCTTTCATGCCAATCGGAACGACAACAAATAGTGGATTTAAATTTGTTACTTGGCAACAATTAGGTACTTGGGGAACAGAACAATATTTCTCTGTTTACTTAGGATATCGATTTGTTAAAAAGGTTCATAGGTAATCCAATGGGTTGTGCTATTTGATGATAAAAGTACTTTTTAAAATACCTTTTATTGGCTCGGTTGTACTTCTGATCGGCCGACACGTCACTAATTTGATCGGAACGACATGGCACTTAACGTGTTAAGAGGATAGTTTTTAATAGCATGCATAGTTCTTGGGGTTTTCAATATATTAAAAAAAATGTTCTTCAAACTATTTTAAACGTTTGCAATCACAGTATCGGCTAATCGCACAACCTTCCAATAAGGCCTGCAATTCTATCTCCTCTACTATTTATGGGATAGTATAAATAAAAAATTGAATCATAAAATACAAATTTACAGTTTAGATTACCATAATATCTTGAGATTTTATATCACTTGATAAACTAACAGCATCAATGTTCACTGAAGCATAATTGATGCCTGTGACTGGCCGGATCACAGAACACGCTCTTGCCACATGTAACAGTTATCTTAATGGTTCAACTCAACGGAACATAAAACAACCAAATTAATTAAATTACTGTAAATAAATTTAAAACTTACCAAAATATCATCACCTGGTGATTAAAAATTGTACAATACAGTACTTGTAAGTTTCACTATTTGATAGGTAAGTTTAAGGACACCAGTCATTTAAAGTAATGTTTACACTAACCACTCATTTTGGAGACAAAATAAAAAAAAATAACAGTAGGCAAAGAGCTAACAAAAAATAATAATAAAAAAGTACATCAGTTTAATATACTAGAAAAGAAACAGTATAAAGTACATCATCCAGTTCATATAGCCCAATTGCACTACAAATCCTATAACTCCAGTACATTGAACTTTAAACAATCACATTATAAAATAGATTTTTCATAAAATCCAACCAATTATTGGTCTAAGCATTATGAAGGCCGAATGCAACTAACCCAATTTGGACTTTTCGGCGGAAATAACCCGACTTATCCCATTATGACTCATTAGCACCATAAATACAAATCTCTATTCATATTCATTGTATACATCCAGGTGAATGCACGTCCACACCAGTTAAGGTCTCACGCGTGCATATGAGTTATAGTTGGGTAAGTCAGATTAATTATGCCAAAATGTCCAAATCAGGTAAGGCCAGAGTACATTGCTTAAACTTAGGTACATTGTGTTTTGAAAGCGACAGTAATTCTTTTTTTTAAAACACTAGTGTTGTTTGTAGTATTCAAGTAAAATTTTTGCCACTGTCACTTAATAAATCTTTTCTTTACTTAAAATGGTTATAGACCAAACTAACAATTACATTAAGGGTATATTTTCTGTATTTGTCATTACTACTGTATGTTTTGTATAGTATAAACTTAAAACACTTTTGCTGTGTCTATGACCCTGCCGACCACAAGAATCAAACTGCTTTAGTGCACATTGATGCATGTTAATTTATCGCTCGATCATTACTATCATCAATACTAGCAATTGCTGATATTTTAAGAAAACTCTTGTGTTTTTTATCAATTTTGCTCATTTCCTAGCCATTATCTTATTTTTAACCAACTCTCAGCAATTGGTCAGGTTAGCTGCGAGATTTGTTTATCTCTGGTGTTAACTGTTTGGAGGGTTTTCTGCACTGTTTTAAAACACAATAAGTCTCAAAAACATTCTTGAATCTGAATTATAGCTTATGTCTCCATTTAAACTGATACCAATTGATTGTGAATTAAATTACTAATTTTACCTAATTGAATCTGCCATGACCATGAGTTCAACCGATGCTTATAACGTTTGTATGAAGTTGGTTTTGGATTCTGAAGAGGGCATGAAATGTGAAGAAACATGTAAACATTGGTTTTGCAGAACCTGTGTGGGCATAACAAAGTCTGATTACAATCAACTTATGAATCATTAAGGAAGGAATGGACTTGCAACAGGGTAGATTGTACAGGTGACAATACTCAATCTCTTATTCAAGAGTTCGGCATCCTGGTCCAGGGCATTTCTCAGCTCACAAATAAAATGGACAAATTAAGTAATGTCCCAGAAGATGTAAAATCTATTAAAGCCAACCTGCAAGACCTGAAAACCAAGATCGAAGGGCTTGAGCCTAGAGTAAAGGGTTTGGAGGATAGAGTCACCATACTTGAGATAAATGATATTGCTACAATTAATTCCACCCTCTCATCTCTCGAACCTCATGTCAGTTGTTGAAAAACAAATTAATTCTATTGAAAAAGAAGTCAGCAGTCTTGGATTAAATGACCCAGGACCCAGTACCGTTGAACCTGTCCTTGAAGAAATGTTAGATAGAACCCGCCGATCCTACAATGTATTAGTTCACGGATATCCTGAGAGTAATAGCAAATCTGTGACTTACAAAATTAAACATCAATTACTTGGTGTTTGGTATGATCAAACTGTTCTGTACAGCTGATGGAATTCACTCTTTTAAGACACATCGCTTGGGGGGGGACCTAACTCAAAAAAATTCAGGCCTTTGAAAATAATACTCAGGGAGGTGGGTAATATGTCCGACTTAATGAAGAATTTCAAAAGAGATATCATTGAACTGAACTTATCAAACATTAGTGTTTCCAGAGACAAAACTCCTAGAGAGAGGCAACTATTGAGTGACCTAAGAACTGAACTTAAAAGATGCACTGATACGGGAGAAGATAACCTTATAATTAAATACCGTAATGGTGTTCCTAAAATAGTTAAAAGCAACCCTCCAAAAAATCAACACAGGCGTGATAGTCTCGTTGTTTACTACCAAAATATAAATGGACTGAGGACCAAACTGCATGAACGACAGGAGACTATTTCAGCCTGTGTGTACAATATCTTAATTCTGAGACTAATCTTCACAAAGGTATCTAATCACGAACTGGGCTTATCTGATTTCTTTACTTTTCGCAAAGATCGCTCTGTGCTCACAACAAATCCTCTGGTGGTGGAGTCCTAATAATGGTTAGATCTTCTTTATGTGCAACAGAAGTGCATTTTTTCTGATCCTGGCATTGAAACTATATTCATATCTTTAAAAATGCCTCATTCAACTCGTCTACTGATCGGTTGAGTATACAGCCCCAGCAACCAAGCGATGTTTATTCCCGTTATGTTTATGTTGTCAAGGAGATTCTATCCGTTGAACCTGAGTACTCATCCGTCTAACTAATGGGAGACTTTCAACTCACCTGATGTGATTATTTGTTTTGTTTGATTTGATTATTATCCGTTTTCTTTTGCTCTGTAAGTTACATACAATGTTAGTTTCAATGTTCAAATATTTAACCAATTTATTATTATGTTTGTTTTAACTTTGTTTCATTACTAAGAAATGTTTGTAACTATCGTTCAAACCTATTTATTGTATATGTATATGTACAAATGGTGTTAACCGTAAATAAATAAATAGAGAGATGATGACAGATCTTGTGTTTATTCTTGTTACTAACTAAATTTGATGCAAGCGCAGATAAAGTAACGTCATCAGCTCAGTGAACATATTTAAGCCTATATACGCCATGTATATTACCTTAAAACGCTACGCGATTTTGATGGTTTCATAAGGGTTTTTAAAAAAAATCATAAAAATTTATTCCCATCCCCTAAATTTAGAGTGCTGCATATCATTTTGTTCACAAAGATACAAATAATTAGAAGGAATATAAATTAGCACTTACCAATGAAGTTGGTGCATGTAGTATCTTTGGAAAAGTAGAAAAGTTAATTTTTCAAACAAATCTTCTAAGTTTGGACACATATAAGTCAACCACCAATAATGTAGCACAATTTTCACTAATGTACGAAAGTTGCAGAATCTTAACAGGAATAAAAATATATACACACAATCGTAGATAAACCAAAGGTAAAATTGAAAAATGTAAAAAAAAGGAACTATATACAAAAATTTTTGGGGGTCATGTCATGTCAAGTCAGTAATGTCACTGTTGTCACTTATATTTCCGTCATCTAATTCATCTAAAACACCCCGAATAGCACTACTACGTGATAATTCACTCATTTTTGAATAAAATCAGTGCAAAACACATACAAAACACGCACACAAAAAAAAGGAACTATATACACAAATTTTTGGGGGTCATGTCATGTCAAGTCAGTAATGTCACTGTTGTCACTTATATTTCCGTCATCTAATTCATCTAAAACACCCCGAATAGCACTACTACGTGATAATTCACTCATTTTTGAATAAAATCAGTGCAAAACACACGCACACTAACACATTGTTTTGTCGATCAACAAAGAACACAAACAAACTGGATTGGAGAGATGACTTAGCAAAATATGCATCAACTGTTCAGGTCTACAAACATCGTCTGAGTGAAAAATAAGAAAACATGTTGCGTTATATACATGTAATAGACGTTTATGTTCAAAACGGTATGCAATATGTGTGAAACAAATGCGTAATAACCGCGCAAATAAATAAATGTAAGCGTGCGCGAAATGCGTTTCGATCGAGACGATGGCACTTGAGCAACACAATAATGCATCTCGATCGAGACGCGTGGCGCGTGGAGGGTTAACTAAATTTAATAATTTAGTGAATGATAGAGGTTTAATTGCATAACGGTATCACATTTTGTTTCCAAGGACAGAACATTTTATTAATAAGGATCAAAAGACTGTAAAATTCTTTGAGATTTTTTTTTTTTTTCAAATTAAAACTTAAAAAACTATGCTTATTGATATTTTAGGGAAAACTGTTCACATATGACTTGAATATCAGTAATCAGTGGGTGAGACTGATGAATACACATGTATTTAATTGATTGTTACTAGGAAATTTGATGTAATATGACCAATTTACAAAAATTGTCGTTTTTAACACTGAACTGTTTTTGCTGATAGGTACCATTCTGACCAGTCAAGTCATTCATTAGGAAATAACTTTACTATTTCAGTTAGCACTTGCGAATAGGAGTTTTCATTTGTTAAGGTTATTTCTTGGATAGTAGTTTCCGGTTCAAAATTTAATTTTAATAGGCCGACGAGATATATTACCACTTTAACCCATTACAAGTGGTGAAAATACCCAGTGAAGTGGATCCAGCGGCTAGTGTTATTTGCTATATTAGCCTATTTGTACAATTTGCTGTGTGTAACAATCTGCAAGCGGCTTTTATTTACTGTTCTCTAAAAGGATTTAATAAAGCTTTGTGTGTTCCAAAAAATGTACATAAATAACACTGAACTATTCTGTAGCAAACAGGAAATATGGTCAATTTTCCTTTTTATCTGAAACTCGACTACGCATTGAAGTAAAATTATTGTTACGTACGAGTATGCAGGGACAGATACAACATTTTAGGGCAAACTCCATTGCCTTCCTAAAGTTTGCCATCATTTCTGCTTTCATATTCTCTTTTACTTTGTAACCATAATCTGTCAAGTTTGTTTGACCTTAAGTTATCAACCATGGCAAATAAAGCGCACATCCAAGTGGTATTTCTAGGCATAACTAAAAGCAGAACATCATGCATATGCACAATCTTCTCGGTTTTTGAAAAGATATCATGTAGTAAGTGCAAAATTATGCAAGAGTATCCAAACAAGTTTTGTTGGCATTCTTGAGCATTAGGCAGTTTATAATAAACAAATAAGTAGTGACAGTATTTTGGTTTCCATCCGATAATCGGGGAGGGGGATGTACAAGCTTTATCATTCGCTCAAATTACTTTACAGAGTTTATTTATATAAAATTTACCACTTTGTTACAATAATTATGAAAATGTTATTCACTATTTTTTCAAACTTGATTTATTTTATGCAGTATTAAGAGATTTATATAATTCTTATAGTAGTCCTGGTTTTAAAAGGCTTATTATACCAACGCATGACTTGTGTCTTATAAACTGCTGAAACACTCTTGAAACTCATAATTTTTTACTATAGATGGTAATCAAACTTTAGAGTTTATAACTGTATGTATAAGCTAACATTCATTCAAATAAAAGATTCTATCTCAACGTTGTCCAGTTCCAATTACATACAATTTTTTTAAAACCAATATTGTATGACTCTTTAATATTTTACATTAGTTAAGTAAAAATATTTAATATTTTACATTAGTTAAATATTTTACATTAGTTAAGTAAAAATATGCTAAGTAAATAATAAAAACCTTTTAAACAAAGCCATATATAATTTTAAAGCACTATACGTAGTGTTTGAATAGCAAGGAAACTGTAGGTTGCTTCAGTATTTTAGCAACCACTTGATAATATAATGATAGGCTTTACATATAAAGGAGTTTGTTCCATTTAAACTTTCTAAACAAGAAACTTTCTGCTAAAACATAGGGACTAGACAGTTCAATTAACCGCATAACAAAGGTTCTACATAAAGACTGACTAAATCTAATAGGAAAGGTGTTAGAGGTTATGGATATGACATGTTTAAATATATTTATCTCTTTTGCAAATATATACAGTTGATTCAAAGTCATGAAGTCAGTATGTTATCCTATTTTTCAAAAACCTTGTCTTCTCAAATTAAATCAACTCCGTATGCTTCCTATTCTCACTATTTTGTATTTAATCTTACATAGTAATTCCCCAACTTATCTGTCCAAACGTTTTTCTTACATTTCTGAGACATTCGGCGCAGATCTTCATTGTTGTCAATTCCTCTTCATAGAACTTCTTTATACAACAATACTTTCACTGTAACCACTTGCCTACTTTGGAATAATCTTCCTGATCATATTAGAGGTAGCGAAGGGCGAGTTCGGTTTCGGGCTGCAGTTACGGTTCTTCTCCGGGTGAGCGGTTTGTTTGGTGCTAGGTGTATTCTGATGGCATGGTATGTATGAGAGGATGAATATGAGTTTTAGTTTACTGTTGTTTCTTTTGAATATATGATAGTATAGAATCCGTTCTATTTATTTAAGCTATGACTATTATTTGTTAAAGAATTTCTCTTTTGTGTCAATACTATCTTGTAATTTATTCTATTTTGCATACTAGAATAATGTTTTGATCTGTGTGATCTTTTATTTGTATTATGGTAATTATGGTTAGGTGTAAGAGAGGACTTTTTAGTCCTAACTTCACCAATTGTAACATAATTGTACAATAGTCATTTTTCATTTCATTTCAGTATATCAGATGTTAAAAATTTTACTTTTTGACAGTAACAACTGTTAGAAATGTTATTTAAATTTGTTCTCATTTTAAAATGTGTTATTCTTTCAATAAGTGTATTAATTTTTGTTTCAATTCTCTCTAACACATTCTGTTTGTTACTTATAGTAATACATTTAATAAAATAAGTAAAATTAACTATAAACTATGTTATCTTAGTATACTTTCAAGTATCTATTTATTATTCAAGCTTTTATTGCATGTTAGATGGAAATAGTAGTTTAACCCTTTTGTTCCCAGCGTCCAATGTTTCGGACATATGGAATATTTCCAAATTTATCTTACATCTGAATTTTCAGACAGCAGTGGTAATTCCTAATTTATCCTAGACTTTTTGGAGGTTTAGAAAAAAAATTTAAAAAAATATATTACGTTTTCAACTTGAAATATGTTTATATTGCGATATTCAGAAAGAACTGTTTGATCAATTACACTAGTATGTTAAAATAACATTATAACGCAATCACAGCGTGCAAGCAATAACGAACATTGATTTAGGTGGCTGTGGCGCAACGTAATTAGACAGATTCGTCAATCAGCTGCTTTTGCTCACAGCGTTGTACGTATTTATTTTTAATTGGGATTTTGTATATATGTTCATTTTTAAATTATGTTTGTAGGCATATAGATTTAAATGCTGTGGGATTTAAAAAAATATTTTTACTATAGAATGAATTGTAAAAAATGAAAAAATTAAATTTTAAAAATTCTCTCATAAATTATTTCTCTCAATGACGAGTAAACAGTTTTTCACTAGTGTGTAGATTAGGTTATTACAAACATAATACAAAAATTATAAAAATTCAATTATAAATCAATTTTATATACATTTTTTACTGTAAAAATGCTGTAAATTTCCTAATTTGGCCTTAAGATCCTGGGAGATACCCTGTTTCAAAAGGCCGGGATCTTTGAGACATACTACCCATGAAATTCCTGGGAGCAAAAGGGTTAAAGATTATCAATGAAAAAAAATTAATGGTCATTGCAAGACTTCTTAATATATAAGTAAACTGATTTCTTATACACTCAGGTAATTATAAATTTAATCAGAGATTAATATAAAAACTATTAATTAACCCTAGCCCTGACAACGTTAGAAAATCGGGTTCTATTGCACATAGCCAATACTTAACTTTTGATGAAATGTGTGTTGCCGTAATAGATGCGATTGTTATACCATTGGACAGAGGATAAATGTGTTTATTTGAATACATGTACATTCATACAAAACCATATTTTGTAATAAATCGTTGAAAAATAATATTACCATAGAAAACCAATTTTTTCATTTACACATTGTTGCAGTTTTATGACAACAAAATATGATAATATACATATAAAACTATGTATTTTCTAAAAATATATACAATTTAGGACATTTTCCATTGTTATAAAAATGTATTAGCTATATAGTATATAAATTTTTGAAAGGAAATTTTCCAAATTTAATTTTAGTAAAAAAGAATGTGTGTATATATATATATATATATATGTGTGTGTGTGTGTGTGTGTATGTGTGTGTTGTGTCAAAATAAAGAATGAATATCAATATTGATATTGTAAACTGTTTTTGTAATAATTGTGAGTAAAATCATATGCATGACATGTACATTTCTAAAATGAACGTATTTATAATTTATTGTTGAAAAATGGCATTACAATAGAAACAAAATTTGGTAAGCACATAGTTGCAGTTATATGACAGCCAATTGTAATGTACATATGTATATAATATATAATAATATATTTCCTAAAATTAGTTTACTTTTAGAAACTTATGGATACCTTCAATATCTTTTAGCACTACATTATGAACATTTTCAAAGGGCAGTCCCCCTGTTTTTGTTTTATTAAAGGAAAACTTTAAATTATTGTATAAAATTAGAAGAAAAAAAAACGTTATAACATGCACATTTTGTTTAGGAATTTATTTTCTTGTAATTTATGAGTAAAATTGTATATAATACATTCCTATAAATATTATATTTAGATATTTTATAGATTTTTGAAAATGTGCTTAATGCATAAAAATGACCTTCCAGTAAAGGTGGCACAGTGCTGTAACCCAGCTACTTGGGGACAAAGTTTTTAGGAGATTGTAGGCGATAAGATAGATACTCGCTTCTTTTATTACCGACATGGCGTCCGCTTAATGGTTGCTATCGGTGTGGACACTTCCAGAGAAGTCTGGTATGTCCCATGTTGGTTGGTAATCATTGTACAGATGTGGTGTGGGGTAGATAACTGAGTAGCAGGATTGTCAATTAGCTGAAAATCAGACCAACACTACTTGGTTCGGATTCCACGTAAACCTGTAGATATCTTAGTTGCTCTGGCTGTTGAGCTATTAATAAATTGCCCTTTCTGAAGAACAGTTGAACTCAGTTAATAACCAGATTAAACTCATCCTACAATCATATCATTCATATTCTCCTTAAAATATGCTCAACGGTGTGTCGGCGTCTCATATGTAAGAATGTAAGGAATATTTGCCTGTTATGGTTAAGGTTAAACAAAACAAAGCAGACAAACATATATCAACAGTGAAGCAGAATGAAATATTGTCAGCAGATCTCTAATAACTCCATGGCCTTGAACTGCCGTTCTAAATGTGTCTAGATTCTTACATATGAGACGCCGACACAATGTTGTACATATTTTAAGGCGAAAATGAGTAAATCGTACTGCAAAATTGAATAAATACACTTATGTGAAGTCGTTAAACACAATTCATAATAATTATGAACACACACACGCACACGCGTATATGATGTGCGCACGTGTGCGTGTATGATTGTGTGCTTTAGTATATTGATATGAGTGTAGGATACTAAAGCATATTCTGACAGACAATGGAAAATATGTTTATATTGTAGTTTGACAATCGAAGAGTGAGTACATTATGATAAACAATTACAATTACTTGTAATTCTTGATAGTTCGGAAAGCAATTAAAATGTGTAAAACCGATAAACGTTTAGTTTCTGATTTTTTTTTTTATAAACACTTCAGATATCTTCAAATACTTGTTAGTTTCAATTTCATTAATTTTATTTATTTCTTTTTTAATTAGATCAAGTAAATAATTAATTAATACTCCACATTTTATTACCATTGTACAAATATTATTATTCAAATAAATGCAGTAGATACTATTTATAAATAGAAAAAGTGTTTATGAGCATGTTCTAGATGTCATATTTGGTTTGTAAAAGATAGTTCTGTCTTTAGAGTCACTTTGTGTATTCATCTATAGGCCCTGGCTTTATGAACAAATAAAATTTGCCACTATATAAATACAAATTTTATAATGTCTGTACCTACGAAATAATACAATTTTACCACTTTGCTAACAAATACTTGAGTGCCTTACTTGATTACTTCTGTCTTAATTGACTCTGGTTGTAATTAAATCCCTCTAGGTGCTCTCTCTCAATTTGTTCTCTATCTTGCTTTTATTGTACTTTCTTAGTTTTAAAGGAAAACTAATATATTTAATTGAGAATGTTGTTTTTCAGTTCACAGTTTGACCAATTTGGTGTGTTTAATTTAACTGTAGATCTGCAAGATTAAAGAATGTGTGTGATTTGTATGCTTGACAAAATAAATAAATGTAATTGTATCAAATTCATGTTCAGACATGGCCACCAGGCATATGCATTTAGTTTGCAGATCTATAGTTTAAAATGAATACCTACTAACTTTTAGTCTGAAGATGTTACTAGAATCATGAGAATTCATCATTAGCCCACACTCTCTGAAATAATACATGGATAGCTTTAAATATACAGGCACAAATTATGTTTGGCTTTATTTACAGGGTACTCCCACTGTAAGACCAGCCAATCCCTTTGATCCCAAGGCAGATGCTGAAGTCCTCCGTAAAGCCATGAAAGGCTTTGGTACTGATGAGAAAGCTATCATCTATGTGCTGACAAACCGTACTAATGCTCAACGTCAGGAGATAGCTCATCAATTCAAGGCCATGTACGGCAAGGTAGGAATCATAGCTTTAAATGAATTGTTAAAAATGAGAATCATCAAACAATATATCATAAACAAATATATTAGAGGTTGAGGAATGGATTGATGATATATATATATATATATATATATATATATATATATATATATATATATATATATATATATATATACACACACATATATTAGGTTTATTTAGATAGATAATATTATGTTTACACATTTTCATTCATCAACAAATTACATCAATGGGTTGCTGAGGATCCAACAACAGACAAGTTTGTTGAAAGGCTGGAGAATCTGCACCCACTCGTTATGATATAAGTGTGTTGCAGTGATATAAGTGCCACTCTAAAAGTGAAGTGTGTCTCTATATCTGGAGACAAATGTGGACCCATTACAAACACACACTTCATTCAACTATCTTGAAAGTATTTTATCTTGGAGGATTTTTTTATTTGGAGGAAATTCTCTTGAAAAAGTTGAGGCACAAAAAAGAATAATGGTGATGATAACTAAATTATTTTTTTAATCCTAGATAACTTTTGCCTGTTCTAATAATATGAACCATCGCTTTAGGTTTGTCTACATTTTTACCGCACTCTTTTGAAGCCAAAAATACTCATATTAATTTTAATGAAAATTGAACACAGTTTTAACAGTTATTATATATTTTGGATAGTCAGATTAACATAAAGAAAAAAAATAATAAAAAAAAAACTTCCAAGTGTTCATCTAGTTTATACTTGGCCATTATGTATACTGTCCTTACCTGTCCTTCCCATACCCTAGTCTTGGCAAGAGATACATCTTAAAAGTGGGAGATTGGCATTTAAAGTAGTACCTGTAGCTCTCATTTGTTCCTTTTGAAATATCTCTAATTTATAATTTAATTTATAATCTAATAACACTTACATATTTTTCCAATTATTAGGGTAAATTATTAAAAAGGACTTGTTCTATTTCAATAATGATTATATTGTGGAAAAGTTATTTTCAGTAAAATAAAACAAGATACAACAAAGTGTATGGTAATTTTCAAAAAAGTGTCTAAAATATTTTTTTTTACTGGTTGATAAATATTTGGACGTGATTTCCATTTGGAAATATTACTGGAAGCCTTCTTGCATTTATTTAAGATCCACCCTTTTTTACAACAATCTTTTAAACACCATTTGTGTCAGCAGATCTGTTTCCTTTGTTGTCATATAGTTATATACATTTACATTTTGTCTAATCCATAATGGGTGGAGAAAACTCAAGGCCTGCAGGGCCTAGCGGTCGTAGTTATTTACCGTGCCAGCCAGTCCCGTGTTCAGTTTGCTGCGTACTGACGTTAGTTAAACGTTCTTGTATCGTTAAGAGCATTTCTTTATGAATTAAAAACAACGTATATTGTTATATTTTGATTTATAAATATATTATTTGATATAAATTCTTGTATAGTTAAAATAAATTCATTTCCACACATAAACTATTCCCCATAGTGAGCGATATGTGCTGTTTCTTATTACCTTACAATAGTTTAGTTTTTTTAACAGTATTGAGTGCCAGTTATCAATATTATTATCCAATTAGTCATGTTTCTAGTTTTTAATCTTTTATTAATTAGTCATTACCATTAGCACACAATTGTAGGTTAGGGCAATTGTAATAAATACAAGTTTCACAACAATGCAACGGCTGATATTTATATGAATAGCTGACAGACCAATATTATGCAAGGTTTTTTCAAACATTTCATTACAATAATCTTGTATCTATTTCTGGAGCCAGGGTATTAAATATTCAAAATTATGTGTTGTGATTACATACCTATCATAATAATATACTTATGGTGTACTCGGTGCTATTTTATCATATAAAATATATTTAATTGTGAAACTACGTTGAAATAAGAAATAACAAAAGTTAAAAAAAAGTCTCAGAAAATATGTTATTAAAAAATAGTCTTGGGCTAATTTTACTTATTTTGTCTAAGAAATTCTTATCAACCTTTATGACAACAAAAATGTATGACTAAGCCTGCATCCTAATATTACAGAATAAAACATGGTTGTTATATCAATTTTCCATTACCGACAGTTGGTTTTAAACTATTTGAGTGTCCATACATTAGAAATGACTAATATTACAGGAAAATTTAAAGAATAAAAATGTCATAAAATTAAATGTTCTATCAGAAAATATTAAAAAAACATGGTTGCTCTGTAAGAAAAGTTAAGTTGTCCACCATTTTGGAAAATTGCGGCTTTTTTAAAATCGCTTAATGCATAGTTTTATTAATCAGGAAAAAATTGATGAATTACCCATTTAAAGTTTGTTGTATCTTTGCAGGTTTAAAAGATCCCAATGGTGGCACACTTAAAAAAATCTGCCTGTATATATATATATATATATATATATATATATATATATATAAAGTAAGTGTTACTGCTTTAGCTGAAATGATTTAAAAATATAATGCCATCCCCAGATATTTTGTACACCCTGTATACAGGGTGTTCTGAAAAAAGGTGCCCATAAGGCAGGGCGTGATTCCTCACATCAAAAGAAGAAAAAAAGTTCTAATTAACATAGGTCCGAAAATGTTTCGTTAGAGAGTTACGGCTAGCGAAAGATTTCGCCTGAATTTCAGTTCCCCTGCTGAAACGAAGCCCTACGGGTATTTGTTGGCTGTTAATAAGGATGTACAATTTAGCGTTCTTTATGTAAAATGAACTGAAAAATTGAATAAAACCGTTTCCAGACCTGTAGCTACAGTAGTTTTTAAGATATGTGACGAAATACGCGAAACTTGGTCCCGAAAAACAAGTTCCTTTTAGGTTTGAAGCAGATTTACTATGTTAAATGTACAATAAACCCAAATTTTTTTTACAGAACTTTTAAAAAATTTAATTTCGAAGAGAAAGATGTAAAATAAGTCTATAATAGACAAACGCAACCTTTAAAAAATAATCCTTAATTAGCCTACATACAAAACGCATGAAAAATAGACAAAATCTGTTAAGCTCTCTAGAAATGTAATACAGTAGTCCCTCTATAATCCGGCCCTGCGCCAGTCCGGCCCCCCCAGTAATCCGGCCGGTTCTATCGTATTGATAAAAGAACCAGAACCAGTTCTGGTTCCAGAAAACCAAAGGGGGAGATAGCTTTCATATCAGGAATGTTTCAGGAGTGAAAAGTGCTGATAAACAGAACAATAAAACGACAAATTCTGATCAAAAGATAAACGAAATAACTTTTTCAGACCGTAAGATAAATAAAATAACTTCGTCAGAAAATATCTGCCCACAGTCGGCCTTTTCCTTATCAGTACTATCAGCACTTGAAAGAACAGATAACATTAGAATTCCAAATGCAGTAAAGAGGAAGATCGTCCTGAGCCCCACACTTGTTTATCCTGACCCTTTCTTATCACTTCCTGCCCGATAAAAACACCTGATGGCAATATTCCATTCTGTTTACAATTCACATCTCATGAAAATGATTATGCTTCTAGTTTTATAGTGTATAATAATTGAAAGGTTTTTATAGTGAGGTAAATATATTAGAGTTTCTTTGTTTAGACATGTTATTAATAATGCAAAACATTGCATTAAAAAATGATAGGCAATATAATCGAAAAATACATTTTTATGATAATATTCTGTCAGCACAAGACAACTCTTAATAATGTTACTATTTTTTTATTTTTATCAATAGTTACATTTTATTTTAACTATTTTTTCTTTTTTGCAAAGTTTTAAAGGATTAATGTTTTCAATTGTTGTAAGCTTTTTAACTTGTTTTTGATTCATATGCAACAGTGTTATGTAACACATTTCAACTGGTGTACCATACTTTTCTTACTTTGAAACTATTGTACATCTTTATTGTAAAAATTGACTTTTTTAGTTACAATATACATTCTATTATGTAATTTAATCATGTTTTACAATTGAACTCCAGTAATCCGGCTTTTTCACTAATCCAACACATACCTGGTCTGAATTGTGTCGGATTAATAAGGGACTACTGTATTGAAATTAAAACAGCTGTTGTATTAAAACATATGATTTAAGGAACAAAATAATTTCTATTTAAAACATATGTTTAAACAATGTAACATTGTTTATAATAATTTAAATAAACATGACAAGCAGCTATTTTTCCATTGCTCATTATGTGCGTGTGTTGATCTGTACTTTAATACAAGTTAGTGCAAGTGCCATTCCAGTTAATTTTTGATAGCTAATAATATCTTATTCATCATGGCAGGTAATATGAATATTATGTACACTAATGGTGAAATGGCAGACATGCATTTAATGTACGGTCTTGCCCTTTTA
>JAQJVL010007790.1:0-22326 GCA_035578905.1 Stictocephala bisonia
CCTTTCCTGAACTCCCCCAAACGCTGCCATCCTCAGCATCTCTTATTTCTGGAGGTATATACATTTCATAGTTTTGGTTACTATTTAGAAAGAATGTTTGAATGAAAAAATAATCCTGTGTACATTTCCACTTTAATAAACTACAAACAATACAGTAAGCTGTAATAAGTAGTGTAATGTTACTTAAAAACTATATTTTATACAAAAAAACACCATTGACGACTGTTAAATATTTGTAGTACTACATTGTAATAAATCTCTGGCAAGTAAACAGTTCTTTGGATTGAGTACGCTAGCAACATTAACCATTTGCGTGCTGAATTACATTAGAGCTAAACCTCGAATAACTTGTATGTAATTATATTGAGAAAAATAAAACATGTTTACATGAAAAAGGATTGTATAGCATTTAATAAGATTAACTGGTTGTAAATGAAAAGTCTACTTAGTACAATACTTTTATTTAGGCCTATTAATAATATTAACTACTATATTTCATAGTTAATACATTTCTTAGGCATTATAACACAATGATGGCCCATACCTAGATAACCATACATTTATGTTTTTGGTAATTTATAAAATCAGGTAATTGGTTGAATAGGAGAGGAAAAATAAAATTAGATAAACTTTTTCAAAGGATGAGGATGCATGTAGGGTAGGAGTAACATATTTAACTATTTTCTTTGTTCAAAGTATCTGCTATATTTCTTTTTACTCTATTCAAAATATTTCAGCATTATACTCAACACTTAGAGTCCCATTAGTGATAAATATACAATAGAATATATAATAGAATAATATTTTATTGTATAAAATAATAGATATACATTATTTACAAAACGGATTACTGGCCTTCTTATCTAGTAAATTATGGCTATCACAAAAAACATAACTTTAAACTGACCCATGAGTTTATACTTTTCTTTTTAGACAACTCATCTGGGCTCACACCCACCTTGTTTCTGAAAAGAAATTTTTAAGCATGTTTTTTAGTGTACTAATAATATTTACATGACATTTACATGAAATAAGTGTTATCTATGACTTTTGGTTTCCATAAGCTCATTTGCTAAGTATTAAAATTCCTCTAGAGCTAATTGAGTGTTGATATCTTTTCTAAAGCCAAAATGGTTTTTATCAATTATTCTGTAGGTAACTGCTTAAATGGTCTAGTACATACTCGTATATTAAAAAAATATTATCTATTGAACATAGAATTGCCACTGGTATAACAATCAGAACTATTATTTGTTTTTACATTTATACATTACTTTTATAATAACTTTTTTTAACAATCTGTGAAAATACCCATTTGAACTAATCGATTAATCACCTGAGCTAAAGTACTGTGCGAGGCCACTTTACGAGTAATACATTTTGTGTCGTGTGACTTTCACCTGCATTGTGTTTCTACCCACACCAAAACGTAATATGCTAAGCAAGAAAAACACCCCGACACGTACAGTCGTACGACCCACCCGCCTACTCCTACACGTACAGTCGTACGACCCGCCCACCTACTTCTACACGTACAGTGGTAAGACCCACCCACCTACTCCTACACGTACAGTGGTAAGACCCACCCACCCACCACTACACGTACTGTCGTACGACCCACCCACCTACTCCTACACGTAAAGTCGTACGACCCACCCACCTACTCCTACACGTACACATCGAGGACTTTAGCTCTGCGCGCGGAAACAAACTACTACCCATTCAACAAACAAACAAAATATGTTTTACGGTTGCGTTCACGCGCTCGCCGCTGAATGAAGGCGCCAAAACTTCTTCCTAGGTTCTATAGGGGTTACACTTTACTATTTGACAGCTAAACACGTGTAGGGGAAAAAGTATTATAAATTGAAAACATTAAATGTATTGTGGTACCTGTATTTTTATGGTAGGTCGGAAAGTATGTAAATTTCACAAACACAAGAAACACATTATTATTATTGCTATTATTCCCTGCTTCTTTGTCTACTTCATTTAAAACGACTGTAATAATATTACTTTGGCATTTTATTTTTGTAAATAGTTAGTAAAAAAGTTGAGTAACTTATAAGTACTTTCTTATAATGAATGTGAATATAATATAATATGAATCTTATAATGATATATGAATGTGACTTACAATCATTTAATTCATTAGAGTTCTTCGGTCCCACTTAACTCTTCCTCCTCTGAAAGACCGTCACTGTCTGTATCAGATTCATTTCCAACTGATATAACAAAGGATTCTATAACATTGTCTATCTGGGGTTTGCCACTGCATAGTCTTTTTCTATCTTCTCCACGTGCTTGCACTTTCCTAAGACTCGTCTAAATAAATTATTGGACGTCCTTGCTTCCTGTAGCTTTTCACGCTCTCAAATATGTTATTCGTTTTTCTCGGATTTCTGGGTTTTCAATTAACAACTTTCTATTGTTTGCAGTCTTTCTCCAAGTAAATCCTAAATCCTTTAATATGCGTCTCAAACTTGTATCACAACCCTGAAAGTTTATTACTTTTTTTAGCGCCTCCCTCAATAATTTTAAAGTTGTTATTCTATATTCTTCTCTATGAAAATTGGACACTAGTCTTCTCACTACACATTCATCGAAGTCATCTAAATAGGTTACCGTACTGTTTTACGTCGTTGTCGGTTTTTGTTTGGCGTGGTAAAACTTGCCTCGCATTGATCACTAACATGCATTTTTTTAAACTCACTGTTTATTTGAGTTACAACTCGCTCTGATATCCCGTAGCTGCTGCTGTTCTTTAACGAGCCTTTGCCAACGGAATATTAAAGTTTTTCGGTCTGCCTCTTCCTTCATAAATTTAAACACGTTAACGATAATTTCGCGGCCCTGAATATGAATTACTCTATTCTTGACTAGCGACTTGAACTCATCAGTCATTGTGGAAAATTAATAAACACTACAACTAACAAAATATATCACAAATAAAATACTCGGTAACTACGGCTATATTAATAATAATCGGTGTAAACCGCACGCACTTGTTTAACAAATAACTAGGCACAAATAACAACCACACTCATCAATGTCACAGAAAAGACATATTTTAGCCAGGAAGTAGGTAGGGTTAGTTGTTATTTTCATTACGATGCTCAGTAAGGAGGTTGTTGCAGGTGAGTCAGTGTTTTCAGGACAGAGCGCATAACACTACCCCGCTACCCCTCCCGCCTATCACCACGCAGCCAAGGCCACGCGCACAGCTAAAGTCCGTGATCTTGTACAGTCGTACGACCCACCCACCTACTCCTACACGTACAGTGGTACGACCCACCCACCCCTACACGTACAGTGGTACGACCCACCCCTGCCCGTACAGAGGTAGAGACCCACCCGCGTACAGAGCTAGTGACCCACCCACCCACTCCTACACGTACAGTGGTACGAGCCACCCACCCACTTCTACACGTACAGAGGTAGTGACCACCCGCCCACCCCTACATGTACAGAGGTATGACCCACCCCACCCACTCCATGTACAGAGGTAATGAAATGAAATGAAAAAATATTTATTTCCAAAGCAATTAAAACAATTAAAACATTTAAATCAAGTTACTCTCAGTTAATAATACAACGAAATCATAAATAACAAAATCCACTATTTAAAAAAAAAACATTCAAGCTAACAAACCCTCTTATATATGAAAACAAAAACTACTCTTAAATTATGTAATAAACAATACAACATTCAGAAAATGATAATATTTAGTGTATATAATTAATTATTAAACAAAGAAGGCTATTCAGTACACTACAACATGAGAGTTGCTATGGAAATAATACAAACACACAGGGAAATTCAATCCCTGTCAGTGTGCCGGAGCATCAGAAGAACTTAATTTGAACAAGAATAATCTAATAATAAACAAGAACAAACAAGAAAAAGCTAAAAATTACATTCCAAAGGTTATTCGAGACACTATTGATCAATATAGAATAAATTATGCAAATCATTATCAGGAAGATACATTAACCAATTTTTCAACGTAGTTTAAAGATTTATAAGGAGACCACATGAATAATATTAAAAGGTAATTTGTTATAGAATTTAGAACCCAGGAAATGAATGTCTTTTGAAAAAAAGATGTTGTTGCTCTAGGAGTTCTTTTTTGATTTGCATGCCTAGTATTTGGATAATTTAAACGATCGATTAGTACACCTAGGTTGCCACTAACTTTAAAAAACAAAAGCAATACTTTAAAACAAACATATTTCTGAGTGGCAGGATCTGCAATTTAGAAAAACATGGTCTTGACTGAGCCCTTCTATTTTGTCTAAATATTGTTTTAATAAAAGATTTTTGTATTTTAATTAAAGGCTGAATATAACTTGTAAACGTACTACCCCAACATGATATCCCGTAATTAAGTCTAGCATGTACAAAAGCATAATAAATCTGTCTAAGAACAATATCAGGACACATAGTACGAAGATAATAAAATTTACGAAGGAAAACAATAAGCACATTTTAATTGACTTAATATGTTCTCTCCAATTTAATTTCTCGTCAACTAACAGCCCAAGATATTTCACACAATTGGTTTGATGAAAACAACCACAATTACAAACTATGTCATCACAGTCAAGTGTATGAAACATAATACTACTATCAAATACAAAGCTTCGAGATAGCGAAAAATTTACTATAAAAGATTTACTAACATTTAAATTTAACATATTGCATGAAAAACCATAATGAAATCAGTTTAACATCATGTTCAATATTACTTTTTAGTTCCGCTATTGAAGCAGCTCCAAAGGAAAAAGCAGTGTCATCAGCAAATGCTGTGTTGTCACCCTTAAACGGCCCAAAGTAAAGATCATTAATATATACTACAACATAATATAGGTCCCAGCACAGACCCCTGAGGAACTCCACACTGAACTATTCTTCTTTCGCTATTATTTATTCCAATGGAAACATATTGTTCTTGGTTATTTAAATAAGATTCAAACCACTTTAGACAAATACCTCTAATTCCAGCTCTTTCCAATTTCATTAGCAAAATATGATTAACGGTATCAAATGCCTTTTTGATATCCAGAAATAGACCAGTAACTCTATTTGATTGTAAATTATTAAGCTTATTGTGAATTTGTTGAATAAAATTTTGAAGAGCAATTTCAGTATTTAATCCTTCTCTAAAACCAAACTGTGAATGTGAAAAAAATTTTGTCAAATCAAAAAAAGTCAACAATCTACTCTTAACAACTTTCTCCAGTATTTTAGAAAATATTGAAAGTAGCGAGATTGGTCTATAATTTTCCACTGAATTTACTGAGCCTTTTTTAAAAATTGGTACAAACTCTGGCAAGTTTTAGTTTATGTGGAAATATACCACTTAAAAGTGA
This sequence comes from Stictocephala bisonia, assembly GCA_035578905.1. Taxonomy (NCBI): domain Eukaryota; kingdom Metazoa; phylum Arthropoda; class Insecta; order Hemiptera; family Membracidae; genus Stictocephala; species Stictocephala bisonia. The sequence goes on from JAQJVL010007790.1 coordinate 5,374, forward strand.
CATATTGCAATATGCGTAAAAATTGGAATTATATAAATAGAGACATTCTTTACTACAGAAGTTGAGATCCTATCTGCGCCAGGGGCCTTTGCTCCAGATAAATTATTAATCAAATGCTTTATCTCAGATTCCGATACTGGGGACCAAAATAAGAGCCAACAACAGGGTCAAGTTTAAATTTTCCCTCGTAACTACGTTTCCTGATCATGGCTAACATTTCTAAGCGAATTTGCCTAAAGAAGTGGGTACGTCAACAAAGAAATTGTTAAATATATCAGCTACAACTTGTTGGTCTTCTATCATTTCATTATTAACTTTCAAAGATATTTTATCATTTAATTTTGATTTTTAGAACCCGTTAAAGAATTTATTAATTTCTCCACTGCGCTTTGAATCATTATTACATTTTCAAACAAGTTACTTTAGTATTTATATTTTCTATCCCTTACCCATTTTTCAATTTAATTATGAGGGTCAGATAATTTTGTTTTAATCTCAGATCATGAGGTGCTCGAACAACCTTTTTTCCTAAGTTTGTCTCGACGTAACATAGCATTTCTAATACCATCAGTCATCCATGGTTTAATTTTTAGAAATTTACGACATTTATTAGCAGAAGGCATTTCTACTTTTGCATTGTCAATTGCATTATTTAAAATAAACAAAACATTTTTAAATGCATGGTCAATACCGCTAACTGACCTTACCATTTCCCAAGATTCCCCCGATAGTGCTTGAGCAAGTTTTTTGTAGTCAATGATAATTTTATTATTTTTATCATTTGATTCAAGAGGAGTGATCTCCTTATTCAGAGTCACCATCACACCGACGGCTCGGTGATCGGTAATCTGGGTATCAACAACAAAAGGTTGTGCATTAAATACAGGGTTACTCCTGTATAATATATGGTCAATACAGGTACTTGAAGTATTTGTTACTCTAGTACTAATATAAATTAAATTTGTAAAACCAAAACTATGAAAAATTTCCAAAGTATTCATCAATATAATATGATCACCCACCCACGCCTACACATACAGAGGTAGTGACCCACCCACCCACTCCTACACGTAAAGTGGTACGACCCATCCGTCCACTTCTACAAGTACAGTGGTACGACCCACCCACCCCTACATGTACAGAGGTAGTGACCCACCCACTCCTACACGTACAGTGGTGCGACCCAACCTCCCACCCGTACATGTACATAGGTAGTGACCCAGCCACTCATACACGTACAGTGGTACGACCCACGCACTCACTCCTACAACGTACAGAGGTAGTGACAACCCGCCCACCTCTATACGTACAGTGGTATGACCCACCCCACACCACCCCTACATGTACAGAGGTAGTGATCACCCCGCCCACTCCTACACGTATAGTGGTACGGCCCTCCCACCACCCTACGCGTACAGAGGTAGGGACCCACCCATCCAGTCGTAAAGGTACAGTGGTACGACCCACCCACCCACCCCTTAATGTACAGTGGTACGACCCACCCACCCTACCCGTACAGAGGTAGTCTACTAACCTACCCACCTCTACACGTACAGAGGTAGTGACCCACGCACCCACTCCTACACGTACAGAGGGAGTGACCACCCGCCCACCCTTATACGTACAGTGGTATGATCCACCCACCCACTTCTACATGTACAGAGGTAGTGATCACCCACCTACCCCTACACATACAGAGGTAGTGACCTACCCCGCCCACTCCTACACGTACAGTGGTAACGACCCACTCACCCACCCCTACACGTACAGAGGTAGTGACCCACCCGTCCACTCCTACAGGTACAGTGGTACAACCCACCCACCCACCCCTACACGTTCATAGGTAAATGACCCATCTGTTCACTCTTACACGTACAGTGGTACGGCTCACCCACCTACCCATACAAGTACAGTGGTAGTGACCACACCCGCCCACTCCTATACGTCAGTGGTACGACCCACCCCTACACTTAGCCCTTAAGGCTGGTTGGGTGCTACTGCTGACTTTCAAATGGATTGACTTTAATAAAGAAATGGACTGAATGCGAACATCATATCTTGTTATATTGCGTCGTTGCTATAAGTCTTACCATTACCTCTAGGACATTAAAATGGACTGAATGTAAATAACCATTTGTTTGTGCAACTGAGGTCAATTTGACGCTGTTTGTCGATTGAGACATCATTATATATTTTAAAACTAAATAAATAAATAAATAAGTATTTTATTGCATAAAAACAATTATTACAATTGTATCGCAATCGTCATAACGTGCTTACTGTTTGAACTAATATTTAGTCCTAAGTCTAATTTAAATTTCAATGAATAGTATATAACATTCCACTCACTCATTCAAACATACAATCAAACATGCAAACAATTCACACATTCAATCACAATTCAAAAACAATTCAATCACACAGGCCGACATTTAGGAAATTATGCGGTCTCCCAGCTATAGGCCATAAACTCGTCCACACTGTAGAAGGCTTGTGCCAAGAGGATGGACTTTAGACGAGTTTGAATGCCTTCGGCATTGTGGCATTTTTAATTGAATCTGGCAGACTGTTGACGAATTTAGCCTCCTGCCTGTGAGGGCAGTCGCTCAAACGCTGCCGTTCTGTGTCTCACAGTTCGGTAGGTTTCCCTGCCTCTAGTTTGATAGAATGGAAGTTAGACCGTCGTATGTGAGTACATTTTGTCATGAAAAACACTGATGCTTCTAAAATATAGAGGCAGGGCAAAGTCAACAGTTGTAACTTTTTGAATGTTGGTCTGCACGACTCTCTCCAGTGTGATTTTGCTATTATTCTGATTGCTTTCTTCTGGAGCTTGAAGATTCGGGAGAAGTGTGTGTCAGTACACCCACCCCACAGAGCTACTCCGTAAGAGATGTGTGGGTGGATGATACCATAGTAAGCCGTCATCAGTACCTGAGTTTGGCAGTACTTGGATAGCTGCCTCAAAACAAAAATGCCTGAGGATAGCTTTGCACACACATTGTCGACGTGATTACCCCAAGTCAACCCTCGATCGAGTGTTATAACAAGGAATTTTGTCACGTCCGACTTCCTCGATCTCAGTTTCACCCACCATGATTGTTGGGCTTTCATCTGATTCCGATTGTCGCAATGAAAATTGAATGAATGTTGATTTTGTTGGGTTTGTTTTGAGATTGAGTTCATTGAAATGCTGTATTGAGCCATTCAGCTCAGTATACCGCTGTCATTTCAATTTCTTCTTTTGATGATGCTCCAAAACAGAGAGTCGTGTCATCTGCATACTGGACGAGCCGTCCATATTGCAGTGATGAACCAACATCATTAACGTAGATCAAGAAGAGCAGAGGACTTAGAATAGAGCCTTGCGGGACCCCATAGCTCAGTCCCTCCTCTCCTGAACATACGTTTGAAATTTTGACGGTTTGAGTGCGATTACTGAGGTACGATTTCAACCACTGGAGTGATATTCCTCGAACCCCGTAATGCTCTAGTTTGTGTAAGAGGGTGCCATGATCAACACAGTCGAAAGCCTTTGATAAGTCTAAGAATACACTGAGTGTACTCTTTTCGACTTTCGATGCCTTCTAATACCATATCTACTAAACGCATGACCGCGTCTATTGTAGATTTTCCAGTTCTGAACCCAAATTGGTTTTTTGAAAGAAGATTTTTTTTCCAAGAATGACAAGATTCTCGAGAAAAAAGCTTTCTCGAAGACCTTGCTAAAGACAGGCAGAATTGAAACAGGGCGGTAATTTTGAATTGAAAAAGGGTCGCCTTTTTTGAAAATTGGTGTGATTTTTGCTGTTTTTAAGAGGGAGGGAAAAGTTCCAGTTTGAAAAGAGAGATTGATGAGATGTTCAAGTGGGCCCAGAAGGTGCTCAGATGCACTGTTTGAGCAAGCCACGTTGATACGTGGTTTAAGTCATTTGACTTTTTTGTTGCAAGCTCTCTTATCATTCTAGCAATCTCCTCCTTAGTGACTGGGGCTAGGGATAAAGAACTCACTGGCCCCTGAAAAGGTGGTAGTGGTGTATGATGCTCTGATGACAAAGACCCTGGTCAGCACCAACCGAGGAAAAGAATATGTTAAACGCCTCAGCGACTTTGAAAGGGATCTTTGATTTGATTGTTTTCAATGGTGAGTTCAATTTGTTTGTGAGTCGATGGGTTTTTACTGTTGATTATGGCCCAAGCAGTTTTTGATACGTTTTTTGTCATGAGCAGTGCTTTTGATACGTCATAAGCCTTGGCAGCCTTTATGACCTTTTTGTAAATTCTTTTGTAATTTTGAAAAAATTGTTTGTCTGCTAAATTGGTCGAGTGCTTGTTGTTTTCAGAGAGAAGTTTTAGCCTTTCTCTCGAGACAAGAATGCCTTTAGTAATCCACTTGCACTTCATTTTCCTCGGTTTTTGGATTGATGTTTTCAGGGAACAGCTCACGTTTCAGATGGAAGTTAAAGCAATCCTGAAATGATTTGAATTGAATTTCTACGGATCTTCGAGGTTGAAAACCCCCCAACTCTCTTTAGATAAAAGGGAATTAAGTAGGGTAATGTTTGTGGGCCTCGTGATTCTAATGTTTTTTTTTATGTTCTGATCCTGCTGTTGTTCAGGACCTCTGATAATGGCTTGTTGGCCGTAGTGGTCTGAGATCGCTGTGTTAATTACAGACACCCTCACTTCTGTCATGTTTGTGATTATATTGTCAATTTCTGTCGATGAGATATCCGTCACCCTAGTTGGTGACTCAATTCACCACAAAAAGGGTTAAACGACCTTAAAAGGTCTCTGAACCTTTTTGTTGTGGGACTTTCAACATCCAGCACGTCGATGTTAAAATCGCCCATTATGATAAAATTTTCACATTTTTTGGTTATATCGGACAGCATATTTTCGAAATTTGATAAAAAGATGTCTTCCGTTCCGCTGGGAGACCGGTAAACTCCAATAACGGAAATTGGAGTCATTTTGGTTTGTATTTTTACCCCTGCAACTTCTAAGTGTTTTTCTGATGATTTAAAAGAAATGTACGGGGAAAGATGAAATTTCTTTTTTTACAAAAACTGCTACACCTCCTCCTTTGGAAAGTTTCTGCAGTAATGACTCACCAATTGAAAATTTGAATTTGAAGTTGTCGACGTTACTGTTGTTCAAACCATGTTCGGTTACAACCAGTATGTCCGGGTCAAGCTCTTCGGTCATAAGCAGAGCTCATCTGCTTTATTGGTTGCTATCTGTGCGTTTTGGTGAATCAGTTTAATTTGCAGGCTTGGCTGATTTTTCAATTTTTGTTTGTTAGGTTTTGTTCGTCTGTTCATCATGTCGACCTGGTGGCTGAAACTAGATTTTCTAAAAAAACACAAGAAGCATTTAAAACTGATTTTCTGTGGTTATTCGTTGTTCGAGCGTCCGTTTGAGGTGTTTCCTTGACGGCGACAGCATACGTTGTAGGAGAACAGAGCGTCGTTATGCGTGGATGTTGAGCGTCCTCATCACCTTCTCCCTGGGCGCGCGTGACGGCAGTGGGGGGTCGGAGGTCCGCTGGCAACTCCGCTGGCTTCTTCCCGTCAACGGCGTCAACTCGGGTGCTTGCTTTGGACAGAGCTTCTACCAGTAGCCTCGCCAACTGCCACTTTCCTCTCAATCGTAGGTGCATTCCATGTTTCGTAAAATCCCTTCTATGCAGCTCCCTCATTTTTAGGATTGTGACGTTATTCCTCTCAGCTAACTCCTCGATGTATGCGTTCACGAGTGCCATTTCTTGGTTTATATCATGGGTGGCTGAAAGGTCATATCGGTGTGGCAGGGTTTCGATTATCAGCTTCGTGTTAAGGTGCTTTGAGGTTATTCGTTTTTCTGTTAGTTCATAAAGGTTTCGCTGTTCGCCCGCGGCGAGATCATTGGTCCCGGCTATGAGGACATCACAGCGAGACCCATTCTTAGCCGGCTGTGGCTGCGATGCGATGATTTGTGGCAGCTTAGCACCAGGCTTACACACACCCATAACAGGAACACGTTGCTGAAGGAGTCTAGAGGTCAGATTCTGCGATGTGGCGCGCATGGCTGTCGCCCTCGATGACGATCGATTTGAATGTGATTAATTCTGTTGGTGGTGGGGCATGTTGAAGTTTCGGCTTGGAGTAAAAAACCATATTTTTTATTTGCTTTTTTGGTTGATTTGCGGTTTGATATTTTTTTTGTTTTGAATTTTTTGTCTTGGCTTGATTGAATGGGTTTTCTGGCGCGGGTCTCTTTTTTTTCCACTGGAGGATCCGGTGTTGTCTATGAATCACTGTCCTTGCTAGCCTCATTCCGCAGTAACATCAGTTCGGCCTCCAACACTTCGATCGTAGTTCTCAACCTAATAATTAGTTCCGCCGATGAATACCCTTGGGTACAAGGAGAGGCATGAGCCTCTGGCAGAGGTTGAAGTTGTGTGCGATCGCATTGTATTGCAAAATCTACCGTCTTGGTGTGAGAATTGGTTGTGATTTGGTTGGTGGTGTCTGTAAATATTTCAGAAGTATATTGAAGGAGTCGTTGGTCGGATTCAATGCTATGGTCTGACACATTTAAAGTCTTGTTCGAGTCTGAGTACTTCATCCTTCAGACGTCGGTTTTCCTGGTTCAGTAATGTTATTTTCTGTGTCGAGTGGGATTTGGGTGTGGAAGTAACAGATTGAAACGTGGACAGAGATGTGTTATTCGGTGGTGTATCCACCGCCCGGCCGGCCAACGGGGTGTGGGCAATAAGAGGCGTTAAGCTAAAATTTGAATCTGTGTTGGATGCTTTGGCTGTGCTATTGTGAGTAGGCTGTGTAGTTTGGGCGTTCGACTTTGATATCGAAGTCGCCGTAGAAAGGGCTTTCGGAGTTCGGCCGCCGTCAACGATAACCGTCTCATAGTAAACTGGATGGCTCCCAGTGTGATTATCATTTGAAGCGTGCATTTCCAAAACATTCTATATGCCATTTTGGGCTAATGCGTTTTATTGCGGATTCACGTTTTAAATGCCATCCTTTATAATGCTGCAGAAGATTGTACGGCTACTCCTGCCTCAAGTGGTGAAAAAATCAACTATTAGTTGGTGTGCGAGTCAAAACGTTGTAAGCGCCAATGTGCAACCACCTGTTGGCACGGCTCATTGTGAGTCTGGTGTTCAGTTCATGCGTTTGAGGTTATAGTTGATGCTCTAGTTTTGACATAAGTTTTTAATTTCAAGTTCTAGTAAATAATGAATTCTAATCAGATTGAAGTAACACCTAAACCTTGCAAAAGAAAGCGTTGCCCCGAAAACTGGATGAAGAATAAATTGATAATAAATCTGGGGATGTATCAGCAACAGTTCAACAAGAACTACATCATCGGAAAGCGGAAGCCGCTTTCGCTTCAATGAGTAGTGATGAAAATAATGCTAAAAAGTCAGACCCTTATGTTGTAACGTTTGACTTACAGCAACAGATGTATATTCCGCAACTTACACATTCGGAAATGTATTACTCACAACAAGTTGCCTGCTGTAACTTGGTATTCATGGTATTCATGACAGTGTAACTGGGGTTGGTTATATGTGTTTATGGTCGGAACACAATGGTGGAAGGGGATCACAAGAAATTTCCTCTTGCTTATATAAATATCTCACTACGGCCAATCTACGTGGAAAAAAAAATCTTATCTGCTGGTCAAACAACTGCGGAGGGCAGAATAAATACTAGTTTATGTTAGCAATGTATCTTGTTCTTATAGGCAACAATTATTTTTCTGAGTTATCCACAAATTCCCAGTAAAAGGGCACACTTTTTTAAGCTGTGATCGAGATTTCGCTCTCATAGAAAAGCGAAAGAAAGTATGCAAGGCATACACACTGAAGGACATTGCAGCAGTTATAACAAGTGCAGCCAACAAAAATCCCTTCATGTGCAATGATTTGTGAGGAGTTCTACGACTTCAAAACAGTAGCCCAGGCTTTCCTAAACACTAAGAAGCTTGGTATATCGTCTGCTGCACAGCTACGCCAAACAAGATCAAAGTTTGGCACAGTATACGTAGCTAAAGGATATGGTGACTTAAGTGAATGGAGCGAGGGGGTTAACATTCTAAAAGAGGAGTCAGAGTCACTATTGATGATTTCAAGAACATTGTTTTGCCTTTGAATCGCACACGATTTGGTCTTCCCGAAAAGAAAAAAGCAGATATTGCGAATATGATGCCTTATCTCTTGCCAGAATCTCGTGAGTACTTTCAAGGAATTCTAGCGGAAACTCCAGGTAACCTGAACCAAGAACACCCTGTTGAAACAGCAGAATGAATTGTTTAACCAGCATTTCTTGTATTTTATTGTAATAACTTTTTGATTTTGACTATTTTTCGTATGTTCAATTAAAAAACATGTATGTATTGAAGTAGTGACTATTATTACTTGCAAGGCTGCTACAACCTTTTGACTTGCACATATCATGGCATATACAACATTTTTGGAATGTAACAGAATTTAAACATTTTTTTAAACAGAAAGATAAAATGATACATTTTTGAAAAAAATTGGTAACATTTTATCAACTTCATAGAGTTTCATAATATTTTTTGCTTTGTAACACATATGTTTTTTTTTGCATTATTATGTTTTTTCCTCTCCTGAAAATTTTTGTTTTTGGCATATACAACGTTTTGGAAATGCACGATTCATTTGTGATGGTTACAGATGTCATTTGGGCGTCACTTTTTATTGTAGCCCCGCAGGTTCTTCCTAGACAGCGCCAGGATATTTCTCCATTTTTTAGTGTCCGGTATAACCTACATTTGTTATTTCCAAATATTATGGAAGGCTTTCCTTTTGAACTTTGCTCAATTTTAAAAGACATTTTGATGCGATGATTGTATGAACGTGCAATAATTATCAGCATGTATTATACAGCACTAATATAAAATATTAAATTCTTAACATTAAACATTAACTCAATCTTAATCTGCATGTGTGAGGTACTACTCTTCTCAGCCATCTACAACACCGAAGTCCAAGTCGAAGATATCGTTAAGGCTATTACCCACTTCCCGCTGCGTTGCCGGGACTCTCCTGTCCCATGCCCCTAATAGCACTACAAAACCCCTCTTGATGAATGAGGGTAATGGTTAAAGTAAATAATAGACATGACCAACAAAAATCTGTGTTCTATATATTTACAATGAGAATTTTATTTCCACCTAAAATAAACGATATTGAGTTGGAGATTGACATTGAAATAAAAATACATTATTTGAAAGAATAAATAAAGTTTATTATTACGTTAGTTATCTGCATAGGTTACTAGAGTTCTAAATTGTCAGTTATCCAGTCCATGAAGTGGCTAACTCTAGTGTAGACTCCCGGGTAGCCGTCGACTGCACATTTGTACCCGTAGGAAACCAATCCGAGAATGAACATCTTAGACTTGCCTTTGTACTTTCTGTACATCATCAGAGGCCCACCAGAGTCACCCTTAAATAATCAACAGACTTGTTCACAGAACAAAGGTTTCAATAATGTACAAATTTAAAATAGTAAAGAAAATAGGAAGTTGACATTGTCAATAACTACTGTCTACTGACCATACATGTGTAATGTCAGAATGCTCTTGCAGTACTTATGTACATTTATCCACACTTGATTGTTGTATCAGAATGCCACCACAATCCTTGGACACTTTTGACTCACTCGTTATAGTTATAGTTAGAAATAATATTAGAGGTAATGTATGTACAGTCACTTGGTGTACATGTTTGTTTTGTTATTCAATATATTATTTTCATAAATAGTGAAATAAGGAAAATCAAATGGTTTACAACTAAAATTTAAACATAAAAATAGAAAATTATACTAAACTGTTAAATGTATTAAAATTATAAATATATATAAGATTACACACAAAAACTAGTAAATAAGGAGATTGCAAGTAAGTATAAATTTGGTAATGATGATAAAATAAAACATTTCAATAAATATTTACATGAAAAAGGATTGAAAACTAATGTTTTCACTCGTTATTCTGTTCAATATGTCACTATATCCCAGAAATGTCACTATGCGCTAGTACAGTTTATGGTCAGATTTATCATAATATTTATTTTTTTTTAATTAATTAATTTATTTACTGTTAAGACGCCGATCGTCAAGATATGGGCGAATATTGATTTCGAATGAGTGTGATGAGTGTAGATGAACGAGTGTAGTCATTGTTACTATCTGAGTTCGACTTAGCTCAGAAAGCACTATTTATTAATATCCCAATAGCCAGATGGGACCTACATCTTTACGTGGAATCCGAACCACGCAGTGTTGGTCTGATTTTCAGCTGACTGACAAGTCTGACACTCAGTTCTCTTCCTTACACAAGATCCGAACCTTGACTACCATGCAACATGGACACCCCAGACTTCTCTAGTAGTGTCCAGTCGATGACAACCATTGAGCGGACGCCGTGACGGTATTAAGAGCAACGAGGATGGAACCTATCGTCTACAATATCCCAAACACTTTGTCCTCAGGTAGCTGTGCCACCAGTGCCGACCTTGTTTTTAATAATTATAATTATTATTTGTTAATAATTAAAAGTGAGGAGCTCTTCATGTAGAACTCACCATGCAAGCGTCCTGCCCTGGAGACGAGGCGCAGACCACCCTCTCGTCCATAATAATTGAGGGCATAACCCTAGTTAAGTTGCGTCTGCAGCCAGCAATATCTTTAACCTCCATAGACGCTTCAGAAAGAGATGATTGGTCTGAAATAAAAAAAAATATATTAATTATTTCATCCATTGTAAAAATATTCTATTCTAAATGCCAAATAAAAAAAAATAGTTTTACAAGTAGTTTTAAGGGATGCTTCATTCTTAATACTAATATTTTTGTAGATTCCTGTGCTAGTATCTGTAGTTGGCGGGAGAGTCATTACCATTGCACGTGTATGAGTGGGTGGGAGTGTCTTCGCCAATGTACGTTTATGGTTGAGTGGGTGGGTCATTACAACCGTACGATTAATAATTTTATAAGCACTTTATTTTTGTACATGTTAAAGACAATTCATACATTATTATATAAACATTATTATTATACTTATTGTAGGCGTTTTGTTATGTTTAAGTTGTGGTGAATTCGATGAAAACGAATAAGTATTAATAAAATATTTGGTATTAGATATGTAGACTAAGATTAAAGCACATTTAAACTCTTTGTTCAGTTTCAAAATTGAACTGGAAAACTTTTATTTATTTTTTATTTATGGATATCTACTTTAAAATCTATAAATTCACAAACTAAATAGTTTTACAATTCTATAAATGTAAATAAAATGTTGTTTTTTCGTTGTTGCACAACATCTAAGCGGACATTTTAAAAGGAGAATAAGACACAAAAGTTTATCTTACATAAATACTTGCAAATAAATAAATAAGGTCTTTATTGTGGAGTGGTTTTCAACAAACAATGCTGATTTACAAAACGATTCAAGTTTTATTACAATTATTTAAAAAATGAAAAGCTTATCTTAGTTATTCATAATTAAAACATAAAGCTAGGTATTCAGTACAGTTACATATGACTATATAAGCTTGTATTACATATTAAATACTTACATACCGTACATTTGTTTAATATGTCGTTTCAGATACACTATGGCCTATTACGCTGGAGGACAGTTCATTAAATAATTTGAAAGCAAAGTATGCAAATAGTTTACTTTCAAATTCACAGTGAACGCGAGCCATCTACGAAACTTGATCCTGTCATGTAGTGCGAGATCGGATCTGATACATTTTTATGAGTTCTCCCTCAGTTATCCCGGCCTTCCAGAGGTAAGGATTCTGTAAACTATGCATGAGGAGCTCAGAGTACAGGTATCAGTCACAGTCAGCAAACCCAGCGAACGTCGCGCCTCCGAAACATGGTCAAACTTTCTTAGTCCACATACATACCTGACACACATATTTTGCTGTTGTCTCACCTATTTTTGACACATCTCTGTAATTCTTCTAAATCCCCTTTAGACACAGTGTTGCCATACACAGGGAGGCAATAGTCGATCACAGAGAGCACAAGAGCCTGGACAAGGCGAAGCCTGTTCTCCCTAGGAAACATGTATCTATGCTTGTATAACATTCTTAGTCGACCAAGGGCCCACTGACAAATATTTACCTGACCAGACAACGTGAGGTCACCATCGAGCATGAGACTAAGAGCTTTGAAGATTCTCACTCGTTTAGTGTGAAACTGCCAAGCAACACCTCACCTACAGACTCTGAACCCACATTGGAATGACTCGACAATACACTAAAATTTTCCTTGTTCAATTTAATCCTATGCCTCTCAGACCAATCACGGACAAAGCTTAAGTCAGAATTCAAAATGAATACAGCTGTGTCAGCTCTTCCGGCATCATATGAAAGACACATTTGAGCTTCATCGGCGTATGAATACAAATTACAATGTTGTAAGCCTGAACCCATACTGATAGAAAACAGAGTGAAAATAATAGGCCCGAGGCTACAGAAGAACTACCCTGTGGAACACCAGCAACCCTACTCAAAGATGAGGAAAAATCCATCCCAATTTTAACTCTTTGTCTCCTATTCACCAAATAGCAATGAAACCAAGAAACCACCTCCAATCGAAAACCATAAAAATGCATTACAGCCAACAACATCCTGTGGTCTATTGAATCGAATGCATTTAAAAAGTCCAGTATTGCAAGAAGAGATGCTTTCTTTTCTGCCCTTGCTTGAAGCAACTCATTACAAACTATTAAAAGCGCAGTTGCTGTAATATGATCGTTCCTGAACCCAGACTGCAAGGCTGGAAGAATATTCTCAAACTCCGAAAAAGCTTCAGTTTTCAACATTTTTTTCAACACTATTCAAAGACCATCAGTGAAACAACTAGCTTCTCCAATACCGTAGACAAAGAGGCAATAACGAAATTGGATACAGGTCTGATATTAATTGCAATACAGAAAGAAAAGAGATTTCAGAGCTTTTACAATTTACAAATCGTTTTCACATTACGATCGTCTCTCTCGGACAGATCAATCTTCCTGTCTGTGTTCAATTTAGTTTTAGTGTCTTTGTGTTCATTTTCTGTGTTCCGTGATATTATTTTCTGTGTTCCTTGGCGTAGACGGTTAGATCACCATTTTAGCTCTGCAGCCGAAAATGACATATTTTGTGGCTAGAAACCTTTAGGTAAGTGTTCGCAAAATTGTTTGCTTTTGTAACTGTTTGGCTACACAATATTGTTCATTGAGCTTTATTTGTTCTCTAATGTATCTTGTTTCAGTAATAAAAAAAAGCTGTTGCCTGTTTGTGAAAATGTTTTTATTTTCAGCAGGCCTATGTGACGACGTATTGTGATAATGTATTTCTATTTATTATACTATTTTGTCCTGTTAAAATTGATTTTTAGAAGTAATTAAATGTTGTGTTTTAATTGCTTTATAGTAGAGTCAGTATTAATTTTCTCTTTTTATAACTATTTCACATGATAGGATTAACAAAAGGTTTCATGTTGTTGCCGGACACGGCAGGTTAAGTCATGTAAAATTGTTAACTTTGTTCATTTTTATTTTTGCTTAATTTAATTTGGTAAACAATTGTATTTAGTCTTTTTGTTACTGTAGGTAAAAAACTCATTTTAGTATTTATTTAGTTCCTATAACCTTTGATTTATTTTGCATATTTTACATTTTAATTGTCATTTAGTAATATAAATTTCGTCTTGTTTTTATCTCGCCCCTTTTTGTATTTATTTTGTTTTCTCACTTTTGTGGAGCCAGACTAAAATTTGTTTTGTGCTGTGCTGTTTATTTAGTCCTGGCTCCGGGGTCGGAGAGTGATGGACGGGCATCTGCATGGCTACTGACTGATATGTATTTAGATGTCACGCTCGGAACTAAACGCATTTTAATCAAGCCGTACTGGAGGGTCTAGCTTTGACGTCACAAATACTGTGGGTGCGCGTTTTCTATGACCATTTTCAAGTGATTCTGCATAGTACTTTGTGATGATGAGACATGATATTATTGAGGAATTGGTAGGTTTTATGAAACGAGATTGGAAACATCTTTAGCAATACATCTTAGAAGCAATACATTTTTTGGGACGAAATCCGTTTAAATAAACATATTTACATTACATAAATAGGATATAACAAATAAATAGGCGAAGAAAACAGTATAAAAGTGATTTTTTGTTCAATTGAAGCTAATGGAGTCATTACAACATAAATAATGTGAACGTGATAATGTGTTGTATCATCGAAAAACAACTTTGGATAACCATTTTGTACAAACAAATTTCATAAGAATCATTTTCAATATTACTACATAAAGTATCTTTATATATAATAAAAATAATCTATTATTGATTTAGCATGTTTTTCTTGTTATAGTGCAGTGTTAAAGGTACATTAGAAGTTAACTGTAAGAAAGGACTGTAGGTAGGAAAAACTAATTACATTTCATTTTCAGTACAGTAATTTTGCTTTAGTTTTTTTGTAAAATAAATTTTTAATAAATTACTCACCTCCATTTCCGGTACGTCCCCAGCCAATGACCACGGCTGTAAAATCGACAAATGAATTCTGATAGAACTCCGGCGAAGGTAGACAAATTGGTTTCTTTAGAGCTACAGGTCATATAAAACATATTTAATTAGATAACCTGATTTTTAGTGTTTGCAAATTGATATTGTGTATATATGTTATTTGTTAGGACACACATCAATTGAACGACACTGAAATAATTGAGGTGGATTAAAATTGAAGGACCAATCACCTTAGATACAAAGATACATAAGAGAATAAATGTTATTAATTATTGTACTCTACTCACAACATTTATTAAGTCTGAGATGATTGTCCAAAAACATAATTATTCCTAACCAGGCATGATTTTACTTGCAAAATACTATTTTTTAGTTTTATAAAATGATACTTTAAATGGATAAGAACCAATAAATTATGACACGGTTTATGTAAGAATCATAGTTTTGTGGAATTCAAGAAATATACAGCATAAGTTGTTTAATCTGGCAAATTCAATTAGGCAAATTCAAAACAGCAATATTTTTTAAAAAGGCCTCTGTTTTGCCGTTAGTGACAAACTGTTCACTATGTTATTGCTATCAAACCAAAAACATAAACTCTTATTAACAATAGCAACTAAAGGGATATCAGCACACATTTAAAAATAGTATTGAAAGTCATTTCCATGTTTTGAATAGATATTCATAAAATATCGTTCAAAATAAAAACTGTTTACGGTTATAAAGTTTGTACATGCAGGTCAAAAATATTTATGGTGATTAATTCTTAACTTAGTTTTGAACTATGTACTAACCGTCAAATTGTATTTTGGTCTTTAATTTAACCAAACCAATGTCATTAACTCTCAAGGTGGAGTTGTACTCCGGATGGGGCTTGACACTCTCCACTTCTATGTCAACAGGAGAAGCTCCATCATTCACGGCATCGTCCAAGTCCAGGTCTCCCAGCCGGACCACAGATCTATATTAGAATTCAATATTTATGGTGGGTACACACAGCTGTTATTAACCTAATGGGCATATTACACCCTTTGTTAAATATCAACATTTCAAAGTCTATACATATTTATAAATATATACATAGGTCAATCAAAATTAAATGACAACTAATCTACTCTGTTAAGTGGTTTAGGGTGTGCATACCTCCCGCGGTGTTCTCGTTGCACACCCCGGGCAACAAGTTGTCTCCATCTAAATGTTAAATTCAGTAAATGTTAAATCCCCTTAGTTACATTGTTAAACATTTCATTATCTGTTTAATTGTAATATTTTTTATTTTCTAAATGACTGTGTTTCCTTACTTGTACAGCGTCCTTATCCACAAACTGGTCGGGCAGAGTGTCTCGCTTAAAGTTGGAGTTATTGGTAGCATTGGAGTACCCGGGCAATCTAAGTTAGCAATGTACTGGCTGCCCTATACGCCATTGTATCAGTGTCGGTTGGCAATTGGATGGTGACATCCTTTGCTCACGAGAGGCTCTATCGAGGCCATTGTTCATAGAAGAAGGAGAAGGCTTGGACTGGTGGAAGAAGGACACGAATGAGAGTTATATTGGTTAAGGACATTCATACAAGAGTCGGTATCTGGGACATTCTGTTTGACAAAAATTTGAAAGTACAAATACGGTATTTGTTGAAAAAGTGTGAGGAGAATGTCTGGGACCTGAACAACTGAAGGGCAGGAGTAATTTCCAATGAATCCACATTCTGATTTCCTATTTCACACAGCACCTTGTTGAAGAGGTCCCCACCCCATATTGCTCTAAAAGAAACTCACAACAAAGTGTTTGTTTGTAAAAGCCTCTACTAATGGACATGCTAGAATATATTGCAGATGAGAGAAAACTAGCAATGGTGAGGGTAATTTGACATGTTTTCCGCTGATGTGTGACAGAAAAAACGTTACTATTAAGGTTAAAAATAACGTTTTTTTCCATGGCATCATTGAAATCTACCATGGACGTATTGGCTCCGTGAGGGAGTTCTGGAAGGTAACTCCTTGGCACGTCAGCTCTGGGAGTTCATAATGCACCTTGCTCCCTAATAATTTATGGTAACTACGGCTTCAATAGAGGCCATTTAGTAGTTTACCAACTGGGACCCTGGAGAATAGACCAAGAGAACTGACTTAAGTAGCTCATGATGACGTTCAAGGGTTCATAACAGTGAAGTCGAGGTCCAGAAAAACCGGGAGAAAGCTAAGATAAGGATACAAAAAATAGTAACTTGATGCTGGAAAACACCTCTCTCCGTCGGAAAATTTGACAGCATACTAAAATCTTAAGAGTAAAGTAGTCCTGATCAGCCTCGGTTTCGGAAGGAGTCCTTATCTTAAGTTAAATTCTTTGAAATATACGAAAGAAAGGAGAAGCTCTTTGAG
>JAQJVL010007791.1:0-22298 GCA_035578905.1 Stictocephala bisonia
TAGCTTCTACTCCGATACTCGTGTTACTTGTAGCTTGTAGATGTAAAGTATTATTATTATTAGGAAAAGATAAAAAAGATTGGTATAAAGAATAATATTGTTGAACAACAAAACTACAAAATAAAAGTATTGTAATAACTAACGCAATTAGCTACTTAATAATAAACATGAGAACAGTAATACTAAAAATAAAAAGGTAATGTAATAACAAACGAATTACCTACTTTGTAAATTTATTAAAGACATAAAAGTTTAGTTCAAATATTTATAATACGCGGTGTGAGCGGTAAACAAATTAAAGTGGATTGTCTCGCTCGAGAAGTATTATTATTATTATTAGGAAAAGATAAAAAAGAATGGTATAAAGAATAAAATTGTTTGAACAACAAAACTACAAAATAAAAAGTATTGTAATAACTAACGCAATTAGCTACTTAATAATAAACATGAGAACAGTAATAGTAGATAAAAACTGAGAGTTCTAGACTCAGTAGTGAATTGTTAGGCGAAATAGACCCACTTTGACCTTTGGACTTTCAAGATGGCGGCGGTCACGTGACTTTTCCAAGATGGCGGCGCCCATTTCCCGCCAAATTTCCTAACCTCACTTTTCCTAACCTCAAATTTCCCGCCAAATTCCCAAATTTCCCACGCTTTTCCCGGAATTCCCCAAAATTCCCGATTTTCCCCCAAATTCCCGATTTTCCCGAAATTACCTTACTTTTTCCCCAATTTTCCCGATTTTCCTCCAAATTCCCAAATTTCCCTCCAAATTCCCACATCATACTATATGAAATTCACTGTTAACCTTGTTATACTGTATAAAATTCACTTTTTGTCCAATATGGCATCTTTTTCCATGTTATACTATATAAAATGCACTTTTTTTGTCCAATATGGCATCTTTTTCCATGTTATACTATATAAAATTGCACTTTTTTGTCCAATATGGCATCTTTTTCCATGTTATACTATATAAAATGCACTTTTTTTGTCCAATATGGCATCTTTTTCCATGTTATACTATATAAAATGCACTTTTTTGTCCAATATGGCATCTTTTTCCATGTTATACTATATAAAATGCACTTTTTTTGTCCAATATGGCATCTTTTTCCATGTTATACTATATAAAATGCACTTTTTTTTGTCCAATATGGCATCTTTTTCCATGTTATACTATATAAAATGCACTTTTTTTGTCCAATATGGCATCTTTTTCCATGTTATACTATATAAAATGCACTTTTTTTGTCCAATATGGCATCTTTTTCCATGTTATACTATATAAAATGCACTTTTTTTGTCCAATATGGCATCTTTTTCCATGTTATACCATATAAAATGCACTTTTTTTGTCCAATATGGCGTCTTTCCCTCTTCAAAATTCCCTCCCAAAATTCCTCATCCAATATGGCAACCTTTCCCTTCGGGTACTTCCGGCGACCGTCGACTACCTTCGTACACGTCGTCTGCTGGTCGGGCGCGCATGCACCCCTTGTTACTCTACTCTATGTGCTCGATCCAATCGTAGCGCACCTGGTGGCAAAACTTAGCACATCCTTTCGGAAACATGGCGCCTTCGGAAGGGAAGTCCCCGGTGGTAATTCCCCTTCTCAAATTCGGTCTTTTATACTATACAAAATGCACTCTTCCCATCTCATACTATATAAAATAGCAAAAGATGGTGACCATTTACATATGTACTATATAAAATGCTTTCGTGTACTTCCGACGACTACCTTCGTACGCTCTTCACCCCTCGGCTACAGGTCTGGCGCGCCATGCGCACCCATATGCTTACGCTCTGATTGGATAGTCCCTTCTTCTCATTTTGAAAAACAGTACTACACAGGATGACGTAATCGGATTTTCATGTCTGAACAGGCGCGTGACCCAAATACTACGTTCTGATTGGTTGCCCCCCTCCCCCTCCCCCCTCAATCCCTATATAAACGACCAACACATTCAATCCGTCTCACTTCTGCTCTTGCGCTCGTACTGATCAAGACGTGTCTTCACTTTGCTCCTACTCACGTAATTCTTGTAATTTGGACACTGTTCTCTGTACGGTATTTCAAAGTAATAATCAATATTTACCACCCTTTGTTTTTCTTCCGATTTAATTTTGTTTAAAAGATGGAACCCTTTTTTTCCATATCGAAACCTCGTCCCCCTTTTTTCCCGTGGGTTTTCCGTTACATCCGACCCTAAACCCCTTCCCCGCCCTTTACTACCCATAAAAAAAAAAATTTTATGTCTGAAAAAAAAACGCCCCCAAAAACGGGCCCGGGGGGATTTAAAAAGGTATATCACAGTCCAGTTTAAAAATTTTTCCAAAACAATAAAAAAACGAAAGAAATCACAACAACACCCTTCTTTCACGGAAAAAGCCTCCTTTGCTACCTTTGATTCTCTAGATGTACAAAACTCTAAAGGGAAGACAAAATTTTAGAAAGCGTGGCTAAGTGGGAAATTAAAGGGTTTAGTGGGGGGGTAATTAAAAAACTTTTTTAACCCCCCTAGATTTTTCATTTTTTTAAATATAAACCTTTTGAAACGCCTCTTCTTAAATCCCCCATTTCCCAAAAAAAAATTTGCCAACCCCCAAAAAAGGGAAAATTAAAAAATTTATTAAGAACGACAATAAAAAATTTTTCCCTTTTACCTGTACTTCCCCAATTTTTCCCTATCGAAATGGGCCCGGTAAGTTATTTTTAAACCCTTTGGGAACATAATATAAACATGCGGGGTTTAGCTATTCCCTGTCAAAATTACTAAATTTAGAAAAATTTTAAAAAATTTTAAACCCTTTGTTTTATCTGTAAATGTTTTTTTGGATTTGAAAAAAAAAATTTTTTACCCCCTAAAAAAAAACCAAAAAAAAATTTTTAGGCTCCCCATGAAAAAACTTGTTACTATGACTACTGACACCCCCCTCCCACTATTTTTTAACCCACTGATTTTGTCCCCCCTTTTACCCCACTTGACTAAACCCCTTGGTGTAATGTTCTACGTGATACTGCCTACACAGTTTTTGGGGAAAAAGACTTACTTGCTAACCACTTCCCTTTTGTTTTTACCACACGGTGCACAAAAACCAATTTTCCTATGATGAGAAAAAAAACATGTTTTTTAAAAAATTTACACACAACCCTTCATAAAGTCCCATTCACCTATACTGTGACTTTGAGCCCCTTTGTTGTCCTTTCCCCTACACCCCAAATTTAATCCATCACTTCAATACTACCAAAAACCCCCATCACGTACCTTCTGGTTTTTTGCTACGTAATTATTGACAGTGACGGTAAACCCAAAAAGCAACCAAAAAGTTAAAAGCGGCCCCGACGTTGTAGTTTCTTTTTAAAATTTTTTTGATTCAGATTTCGGGAGGAACTTTTAAACCCATTTTTCAAAAAAAAAATTTTCCGATTAATATGTCTCCGCAAGACAAAATTGTTTTCAAAATTTTGGTACCACCGGGCCCACCTTTGTAAAAAACCCTTTTTCAGGGAGCCCAAAGTGGCCAATCAAAAATCCCCTAAGGGGGGAAAGTTTTTGGGGACCCGCCCAAAATTTCCTGAAACCCTTAAATTTATAAAGCCCCCGACACATCCCCATTTTTTTTTCCATAACCTCAGGGGTTAGACTGCCACCACTTAAATCCAAGGGTTAGGTAAATTCAAAAAAAAAAAAAATTTTTAAATGTATCGCTACTACAACGAAGGGTACATTTCAGTCACCCTTGAAATCTTTACGATTTTTGGACTCCCCTCCCAATTCCTTAACGCTTCTTTGGAAAACACTCGTGTCCAACTTATTTTTCTGCCCGGGGCATAAAAATTTTTTAAAAAATTTTAGGGCAGTGAAATGACGGGAAAAACTAAACTACAAACCGGAAAGGTGAAATTTCCTTTACACTTACATGACAGATGAATCTAAATTAAACGATACTAAACGCCCCCCAAGGGAGGCTTCTAAAATGACCTGACCAAACCATATTTCAGACGACGCCTTCACACACGCACAGCTTTTGGGGAAAAAACCCTTTGAAAGGACTCCCTATGAAAAAATTATCACGATTTTAAACTTATTTGACTAAGTACTTTTACTTCCCGGGACGTTTTTTAAAAAAATTTTTTGGGAGGGACAGATGACTTTACTTTGGGATTGACCCATGTAACGTATACTCTGCCCCTGGACTAGCATGGAATTCAATGTTTAAAAATAAACAGACATACGCCCCTTGAAAACTACTAAAGACTTTTGACCAGAACCATTTGTCGGTCTGGGATCCGGGCGGTGTCCATGATCCCAAACCCGGAAAGCCCGGGCCAAAATCCTTACTTACCCACACTTTGACAACAAAAAACCCAAACCCAACTATCTCCTTTATCTTGACGTAACAATTTTGAAACGGCCCAGTATTTTTCTGATAGCCCTCCCAAAAGTCGGGACTTTAAGTGGTTCACCCACGGGGACTTTGACTTTAAAACAAACATCCCCAGGGACCCCTGACCCCCGGTTACATTTTAGAATTTGATTTAAACATTTCCCGACCACCTACACGATTAAAATTCCGTTTTCCCCATTTGGGCCCCCAAAACAAAAAAATGGTGACATAGGGCTGCTACGACATACTGTAGAGACTTGCTTGACGAACTCAAACTAAAAACCCCCCCCAAGACTAAAAAATTTTCAACCCACTGTGTGAAAAAACCAAGGGGGGGTTGTCCCACTACAAGACTCAAAAAACCTTTACTTAAATTTGGACTTTCCCGCCCAAAAATTTCCCCAAAAGAGCTCTAATTTTAAAAAAAACCAGTCTGCCGGGGTTAGCCTCATTTATAAATTTTTTAATAGGGAGAAAAGAAAAAAAGCGAAAAATAACTTTAAAAAAGTTTTTTTTAAAATTAAATTTGAAAAAACGTAGGGTACGGGAAATCTTTTGGAAAAAATGTTAGGTCGCGTTTTGATTTTAAACTTGAAAATTAACAAAAAACAATTGGTAAAAGGGAAACAGCTAGTCCCAGCCCTTAAAACATTTTTCGCATACAATAAAGAAAATCGGGGGTTTTGGGTTTTTTTTTTAAAAAAACAAACAATTTTCCAAAAACAGCCCCTTTATTTTGGGTTTACGAAATTGGGAAAAATTCAAAATCAATAATGTACAATTTTTCACTACAACTGGGAAATTTGCAAAGTAGGGGGAAAAACAAAAAAACTTTTTTATAAATAAAAACAGCCCTCACTGTTCTACAACGATATCTCCTGACGTTTACACAGATATGAAAACGAATTACACCCTTTTTGACACGTCCGACTATCCACCTAGCCACCTAATGCTACAGTGTAGAAAACAAAAAAGCGTTAGGAAAATTTAAAGACGAACTAAACTCAAATCCGGCTAGGGAAATAATTGGCTTGAGAGCGAATGCTACTCCATTTTAAATTATGATCTAGAGGAAAAGAAGGTAGCCAAAGGCGTCCCCCGAGTCGCAATAAAAAAAACAATTAAAACATGAAATGTACAAAGAATGTCTTTTAAATCATCGTTAAAACAACATCCACTCTAAACATCCGTAGTGAAAAACATAAATCTACACACAAAATATTTCAAAATTATCACTTTCCCCTTTTGACGATAAAAGATACATCTTGGATAATGGAATTGATACACTAGCATACGGACACCACTTTAATTAGTAAAAAACGAACTTTAGAACACGATCATGATTCCATTAATAAAAAACTAAAACTCACTGGAATGAGATTGTAACACATGGTTACTAACATGTCGTAGAAACCCAATTTACGGACATTGGATGGGCTCAACCCGACCGTAGTGCAATGTAAAAGCCTCGTACTGGGCGGACCTTCTTCTTGATTACGGTAACTCCTACGCCAGGTAAGTAATGTTAAGTTAGTTTTAAGTAAACTCTTTTACCGTCAACCTTTAAAAAACAATCTGTAAAGTAAATTCTGTTATAATATGAACACTTTTTGTGAGTTTACATAACTACAATTTATTAACGGATATCTCCAGCTCTGTGTGAATTTCTATAGAATACCGTACCATCGAGGTGAGGACGGCCCAAATTTAATAAAAAATCGCCCCGACTGTTCTCTAAGGCAGCTTTAAAACGTGTAAGACCTGAGGCGGTCCTGCAACTTGGGGCTGGGCTAATCCCCGGTAAGACCTTGAGTCGCAGTCCGGGCCCTCGTAAGGTACGTGTATGATTGAATGTTACACTCTATGGCTGGACAGTATCCGTAGGTCCATGTGTGAGGGAGAGTAACCTACAAAAAGAAAAAAACACAAAAACCTACTGTAAAAAACAGAATCAAAAAATAAAAACAAATTTATAAATAAAAACCCCTTTGTAAGTCTGTACGTCACATTGAAAGGCTTCTCTAAGTAAAGTGATGTCTTTACTTACAGAGGGACCCAAATAAATACAAAAAATAAATAAAAAAATTATAAAAAAAAACCATAACTAAATAATACTGAGAGGTAGCATTTTGTTGGTTGGCTACCACCGTAGTGAGCGAGGTTGGGGCTCATTACACTAAAATACCCGTGGGGGATACCAGTCCTCTATCGGGTGCGTCCCATGGGAATTGGGCAATGCCCTTCAGTTTTGCCTTCAGCTTACTTGAGGGTAGTGAGGAATTAAATACTCACCGTGAAAAAAAACTGGTTAAATCAAAAACATTAATAAAATCTGCGAGAAAGATCTTAGTAACATATGGTAAAACTTTCTATAAAAAGAGTAAATTCCATCCAAAAGTAAGAAAAAAATCAAAGATACATACAAATTTCAGAAAAAGAGTCATTTTACATAAAAAATGTGTTGAAAAATGTTTCAAATCAAGGAAGAACTACCAACATAGTACTCTCCAAACCCCTTAAAATTTAGTTAAAATGTCAATAAATAGGGTTATTTGTGTACAAAATATGTTATAATTCCCTAAAAGCATTAAAATTCAGTGTCATAACAATGATGTTTGTTCTAAACCTTTAAAATTATCTAATAGACTCTTTATAAACTTAGTTTGTGCTCAAAACAACACACAAAAGACCAAACACAAACTCTACATATAAGACTCTTGGTTGACCATCCACCTACTCAACATACAACACCTCTGATACACAATTCCCTTGAACATTACATAAACCTGTGATATTCCACTCAATCACCAAACACACATGACTCTTAATAGACCAATCCACCTACCTCTGCACAACACGATTCCTTAGGACACAACCTACACCCACCACTCATCCTACAGACAAAATCCTAGAGAACTACCCATCCACCATAAAAACACTATTTCTTCATATAATCATGTTTAAAAAATAACATTATTACACTGTAAGATAGGTTTAATATAGCTAAAGACCAAAAGTGTTACCTAAAATTCTGTTTTCTCTAGAAATATGAGAAAAAGTTAGGTTAAAAACAATGAACATAGAAAAAGTTAGGTTAAAAAAATGAACATAGAAAAAAGTTAGGTTAGCAAACATCCGAAAAGTTCTGTTAAAATTAACAAACTCAAAAAATGGCACATTTTTTGTGTATGTTTATTTTAACAACTTTTCGGAAAAGTAAGGATAGCAATCAACCTTTCGGTTGATTGCTAAACTTACTTTTCTGATGTTTGCTAACCTAACTTTTTCTATGTTCATTTTTTTTAACCTAACTTTTTCTATGTTCATTGTTTTTAACCTAACTTTTTCTCATTATTTCTAGAGAAAACAGAATTTTAGGTAACACTTTTGGTCTTTAGCTATATTAAACCTATCTTACAGTGTAATAATGTTATTTTTTTAAACATGATTATATGGAGAAATAGTGTTTTTATGGTGGATGGGTAGTTCTCTAGGAGTTTTGTCTGTAGGATGAGTGGTGGGTGTAGGGTGTGTCCTAAGGAATCGATGTGAGCAGAGGTAGGTGGATTGGTCTATTAAGAGTCATGTGTGTTTGGTGATTGAGTGGAATATCACAGGTTTTATGTAATGTTCAAGGGAATTGTGTATCAGAGGTGTTGTATGTTGAGTAGGTGGATGGTCAACCAAGAGTCTTATATGTAGAGTTTGTGTTTGGTCTTTTGTGTGTTGTTTTGAGCACAAACTAAGTTTATAAAGAGTCTATTAGATAATTTTAAAGGTTTAGAACAAACATCATTGTATATGACACTGAATTTTAATGCTTTTAGGGAATTAATAACATATTTTGTACACAAATAACCCTATTTATTGACATTTTAACTAAATTTTAAGGGGTTTGGAGAGTACTATGTTGGTAGTTCTTCCTTGATTTGAAACATTTTTCAACACATTTTTTATGTAAAATGACTCTTTTTCTGAAATTTGTATGTATCTTTGATTTTTTTTCTTACTTTTGGATGGAATTTACTCTTTTTATAGAAAGTTTTACCATATGTTACTAAGATCTTTCTCGCAGATTTTATTAATGTTTTTGATTTAACCAGTTTTTTTTCACGGTGAGTATTTAATTCCTCACTACCCTCAAGTAAGCTGAAGGCAAAAACTGAAGGGCATTGCCCAATTCCCATGGGACGCACCCGATAGAGGACTGGTATCCCCCACGGGTATTTTAGTGTAATGAGCCCCAACCTCGCTCACTACGGTGGTAGCCAACCAACAAAAATGCTACCTCTCAGTATTATTTAGTTATGGTTTTTTTTTATAATTTTTTTATTTATTTTTTGTATTTATTTGGGTCCCTCTGTAAGTAAAGACATCACTTTACTTAGAGAAGCCTTTCAATGTGACGTACAGACTTACAAAGGGGTTTTTATTTATAAATTTGTTTTTATTTTTTGATTCTGTTTTTTACAGTAGGTTTTTGTGTTTTTTTCTTTTTTGTAGGTTACTCTCCCTCACACATGGGACCTACGGATACTGTCCAGCCATAGAGTGTAACATTCAATCATACACGTACCTTACGAGGGCCCGGACTGCGACTCAAGGTCTTACGGGGATTAGCCCAGCCCCAAGTTGCAGGACCGCCTCAGGTCTTACACGTTTTAAAGCTGCCTTAGAGAACAGTCGGGCGATTTTTTATTAAATTTGGGCCGTCCTCACCTCGATGGTACGGTATTCTATAGAAATTCACACAGAGCTGGAGATATCCGTTAATAAATTGTAGTTATGTAAACTCACAAAAGTGTTCATATTATAACAGAATTTACTTTACAGATTGTTTTTTAAAGGTTGACGGTAAAAGAGTTTACTTAAAACTAACTTAACATTACTTACCTGGCGTAGGAGTTACCGTAATCAAGAAGAAGGTCCGCCCAGTACGAGGCTTTTACATTGCACTACGGTCGGGTTGAGCCCATCCAATGTCGTAAATTGGGTTTCTACGGACATGTTAGTAACCATGTGTTACAATCTCATTCCAGTGAGTTTTAGTTTTTTATTAATGGAATCATGATCGTGTTCTAAAGTTCGTTTTTTACTAATTAAATGGTGTCCGTATGCTAGTGTATCAATTCCATTATCCAAGATGTATCTTTTATCGTCAAAAGGGGAAAGTGATAATTTTGAAATATTTTGTGTGTAGATTTTATGTTTTTCACTACGGATGTTTAGAGTGGATGTTGTTTTTAACGAATGATTTAAAAGACATTCTTTGTACATTTCATGTTTTAATTGTTTTTTTATTGCGACTCGGGGGACGCCTTTGGCTACCTTCTTTTCCTCTAGATCATAATTTAAAATGGAGTAGCATTTCGCTCTCAAGCCAATTATTTCCCTAGCCGGATTTGAGTTTAGTTCGTCTTTAAATTTTCCTAACGCTTTTTTGTTTTCTACACTGTAGCATTGGTGGCTAGGTGGATAGTCGGACGTGTCAAAAAGGTGTAATTCGTTTTTCATATCTGTGTAAACGTCAGGAGTATATACGTTGTAGAACAGTGAGTCTGTGTCAGTCATACAAAGTTTTATGTTTTTCCCATACTTTGCAATTGCCCAGTTGTAGTGAAAGTTGTACATTATTGATTTTGAAATTTCCAATACTGTAAATCCAACATAAATGGGTCTGTTTAGGAAAATTGTTTGTTTTTTTAAAGCCAATCCCGCGATATCTTTATTGTATGCGAAAAATGTTTTAAGTCTGGGACTAGCTGTCCATTTGACCAATTGTTTTTCGTTATTTACAAGTTTAAAATCAATACGCGACCTAACATTTTCCAATGATTTCCCGTACGTAGCGTTGTTCATTAATTTAAAAAAATCTTTTTCAAAGTTATTTTTCGCTTCTTTTCTTTTCTCCGTATTAAAATTGATAAATGAGGCTAACCAGGCAGACTGTTTAAAACTTAGAGCTCTGTGAATTTTGGTCAGTACAAGTCCAAGTTGTAAGTAAAGTTTTAGAGTCTTGTAGTGTACAACGTACTTGGTTTTGTCACACAGTGTGGTTAGTAATTTTTCAGTCTTGGGGGGTTTATAGTCGAGTTCGTCAAGCAAGTCTCTACAGTATGTCGATAGCATGTCGTATGTCACCATTTTTCGTTCGGGGGCAAGTGGAAAGTCGGAATGTAAGTCGTGTAGGTGGTCAGGGTAGTGTAAGTCAACTTCTAAAATGTAACCGGTGTCAGAGTCGTCGGGTATGTTTGTAATGTCAATGTCCTGTGGGTCGATCCACTTAAAGTCAGACTCTGGGAGTCTATCAGACATACTGGTTCCGTACAAATTGTTACAGTCAAGATAAAGGAGATAGTTGGTTGGTTTTGTGTTGTCAAAGTGTGGTAAGTAAGGATTGTTGGCCTGGGCGTACCGGTTAGGTATCATGGAGACACCGCCCCGGATCCCAGACTCGACAAATAGGTGCTGGTCAATGTCTGTGAGTAGTTCAAGACGTATGTCTGTCATTTTTAGCATTGAATTCCATGCTAGTCCAGGGGCAGAGTATACGTTACATGGGTCAATCCCATAGTATGTCATACTAGTCGTCCTAAAATTTTCAAACACGTCGGCAAGTAATAGTACGTCAGTCAGTAAGTAAAGGTCGTGATATTGTTTCATAGTAGTCATGTCAAAGGTTGTCCACACAGTCTGTGCGTGTGTGTAGTCGTCGTCTGAAATATGTGTTTGTGTCAGGTCATTGTAGAACGCCTCCTTGGGAGGCAGTTCAGTATCGTTGAATTTAGATTCATCTGTCATGTAAGTGTATGGAAATACACCTTTCCGTAGTAGTAGTTCAGTGTCAGTCATACACTGCCCTAAAATTTTGAATTTTGATGCCCCGTCAGAAACTAAGTTGGACACGAGTGTGTCCAAAGAAGCGTTAAGGAATTGGAGTGAGTCCAAAAATCGTAAAGATTCAAGGGTGACTGAAATGTACCGTTCGCTAGTAGTAGCGATACATGAAAGTTTTTCTTTTTTGAATTTACCTAACCCTTGGATCAAGTGGTGGCAGTCATAACCTCTGAGGTTATGGAAAAAGACTGGGATGTGGTCGGGGACTTTATAATTTAGGTTACATGAATTGTGGGCGGGTCCCAAGAACTGCCCCGTTAGGTGATTATGATTGGCCACTTTGTCTCCGTGTAAAGGTTTTTGACAAAGGTGACAGGTGGTAGCATTTTTGAAAACAATTTTGTCTTGCGGAGACATATTAATCGGAATATTCTTTTTGATAATGGGTAAGAGTTCCTCAGACTCTGCAATCAAACAATTTAGAAACGTATCTACAACGTCGGGGCCGCTATAGACTTTAGGTTGCTTTATGGGTTTACCGTCACTGTCAATAATTACGTAGCAAAAGCCAGAAGGTACGTGATGGGCAGTGTTGGTAGTATGTGAAGTAGATGGATTATTGAGTGTAGTAGGGATAGGTACAACAAAGGACTCAAAGTCACAGTATATGGTGAATGGGACTTTATGAGTTAGTGTGTAATTTTTGAAAGACATGTATTTTTCGTCATCAGTAGGAAGTCTGGTCTTTTGTGCACCGTGTGGTGAACACAAAGGTAAGTGGTTAGCAAGTAAGTCTTTAGTCCAAAATCTGTGTAGGCAGTAGTCACAGTAGAACATTACACCATTGTGTTTAGTCAAGTGGGATAAAAGTCGGGACAAGTCAGTGATTAAACAGTAGTGGGAGGTGGTGTCAGTAGTCAGTAGTAACAAGTTTACATGGTGAGCTCTAAATTTTTCTTTGGTTATTCTTAGGGGGTAAATTTCGTCTTTTTCAAATCCAAAGACATTTACAGATAAAACAAGGTTCAATTTTTCAAATTTATCTAAATCAGTAATTTTGACAGGATAGCTAATCCCAGCCATGTTTATATTATGTTCCAAGGATTTATAATAACTTACGCGTCTATTTCGATCAGGGAACAATTGGGCAAGTACAGAGTACAGGAAACATTTTTGATTGTCGTTCTTAATATTTATAATTCCTTGTTTGGGATTGGCAATTTTTTTCGGAGTGGGTATATAAGAAGAGGCGTACAAAGGTTGATATTTAACAATGAACAGATCTAGGTGTAAAACGTTTTCTATTACCCACCCACTACCTTGACTTACCCACTTAGCCACGCTTTCTAAAATTTTGTCTGTAGCTTCAGAGTATTGTACATCTAGAGAATCAGAAGGTAGCAAAGGACGGCTTTTGCCGTGAAAGAAGGGTGTTGTTGTGATTTCTTCGTTGTTTATTGTTTTGGAAAATTTAATCTGGACTGTGATATACCATTTAACTCCCCCGAGCCTGTTTAGGTGGTTATTTATTTCAGACATAATTTTGTTTTTATGACTAGTAAGGACGGTAAGGAGATCAGGATCGGATGTATCGAACCTACGGGAAATGGTGACGAGGTTGTCGTATATGGAAAAGGATTCCATCTTTTAAACAAAATTAAATCGGAAGAAAAACAAAGGGTGGTAAATATTGATTATTACTTTGAAATACCGTACAGAGAACAGTGTCCAAAATTACAAGAATTACGTGAGTAGGAGCAAAGTGAAGACACGTCTGATCAGTACGAGCGCAAGAGCAGAAGTGAGACGGATTGAATGTGTTGGTCGTTTATATAGGGATTGAGGGGGGAGGGGGAGGGGGCAACCAATCAGAACGTAGTATTTGGGTCACGCGCCTGTTCAGACATGAAAATCCGATTACGTCATCCTGTGTAGTACTGTTTTTCAAAATGAGAAGAAGGGACTATCCAATCAGAGCGTAGCATATGGGTGCGCATGCGCGCCAGACCTGTAGCCGAGGGGTGAAGAGCGTACGAAGGTAGTCGTCGGAAGTACACGAAAGCATTTTATATAGTACATATGTAAATGGTCACCATCTTTTGCATTTTATATAGTATGAGATGGGAAGAGTGCATTTTGTATAGTATAAAGACCGAATTTGAGAAGGGGAATTACCACCGGGGACTTCCCTTCCGAAGGCGCCATGTTTCCGAAAGGATGTGCTAAGTTTTGCCACCAGGTGCGCTACGATTGGATCGAGCACATAGAGTAGAGTAACAAGGGGTGCATGCGCGCCCGACCAGCAGACGACGTGTACGAAGGTAGTCGACGGTCGCCGGAAGTACCCGAAGGGAAAGGTTGCCATATTGGATGAGGAATTTTGGGAGGGAATTTTGAAGAGGGAAAGACGCCATATTGGACAAAAAAAGTGCATTTTATATAGTATAACATGGAAAAAGATGCCATATTGGACAAAAAAAGTGCATTTTATATAGTATAACATGGAAAAAGATGCCATATTGGACAAAAAAAGTGCATTTTATATAGTATAACATGGAAAAAGATGCCATATTGGACAAAAAAAAGTGCATTTTATATAGTATAACATGGAAAAAGATGCCATATTGGACAAAAAAAGTGCATTTTATATAGTATAACATGGAAAAAGATGCCATATTGGACAAAAAAAGTGCATTTTATATAGTATAACATGGAAAAAGATGCCATATTGGACAAAAAAGTGCATTTTATATAGTATAACATGGAAAAAGATGCCATATTGGACAAAAAAAGTGCATTTTATATAGTATAACATGGAAAAAGATGCCATATTGGACAAAAAAGTGCATTTTATATAGGTATAACATGGAAAAAGATGCCATATTGGACAAAAAAAGTGCATTTTATATAGTATAACATGGAAAAAGATGCCATATTGGACAAAAAAGTGAATTTTATACAGTATAACAAGGTTAACAGTGAATTTCATATAGTATGATGTGGGAATTTGGAGGGAAATTTGGGAATTTGGAGGAAAATCGGGAAAATTGGGGAAAAAGTAAGGTAATTTCGGGAAAATCGGGAATTTGGGGGAAAATCGGGAATTTTGGGGAATTCCGGGAAAAGCGTGGGAAATTTGGGAATTTGGCGGGAAATTTGAGGTTAGGAAAAGTGAGGTTAGGAAATTTGGCGGGAAATGGGCGCCGCCATCTTGGAAAAGTCACGTGACCGCCGCCATCTTGAAAGTCCAAAGGTCAAAGTGGGTCTATTTCGCCTAACAATTCACTACTGAGTCTAGAACTCTCAGTTTTTATCTACTAGTAATACTAAAAATAAAAAGGTAATGTAATAACAAACGAATTACCTACTTTGTAAATTTATTAAAGACATAAAAGTTTAGTTCAAATATTTATAATACGCGATGTGAGCGGTAAACAAATTAAAGTGGATTGTCTCGCTCGAGAAGTATTATTATTAGGAAAAGGCCGCGTTATATGCTAATCAAGGTAATAATTCATTTGCCCGGCGGCCGGACAAGTTCCCCTCTCCCGCACCGGCCGGGTCTGGCAGCGTTCCACTTCTCCTTGAAGATGAATGGGCCGCATGTTAAATTAGAGACTTGACTAACTCATTACGTTTTGACGCGTATTCTATAACGTTAATTAATATACACAATTTACTTTATTATCTTTTAGTGGAACAATTGATAATAAAGTTCTACACAACATTTCAACAGCTGACTATTACCTGACCATTAATGGATACGTTTGTGCACAGCACCCACGGAAACAAAACAAAACTTAACTCTAGTATATTAATAAGTTTGTTTTGTTTTGTTTAGTTTTTTTTTTCTTTTTATTACTAATTTTAATTGTCTTTCTTTCTTATTCTACTTCAAAGTCAATTCTTCCATTCCTTCTAATTAAAAATAATTTTGTATTTTCAATTCGTGGTGGCAGCGGTACACATGTTGGAAGTTTAACAAGCATGTGCTTGCTGCACTCTTTATTTTGTATTAAGAGTGTTTGCTCATTTTCAATAGCCACCACAAGATATCGAAAATCAGTTTTAAATTTTTTAAATTTAATTTCAATTTTGTCTAGCGGTGTTACTAATGATTCTTTAATTATCATTTCTTTCAAGATCACATTCAAAATGTTTTCTCCTCTTTCCTTTTCTTTTGGTTCTCTTTTAAAATACAATGGATTATTGATGTTATTTTGAATCAGTCTTGCCAATGTGTTTGACCTCTTGAAGGTACTCCTCTTCTTGTTGTTCTTTTTCTCCTCCTCTTGCTTTATTTTCAACTTAATTTTCTCCAATTTACTTTCCATATTACAAACAGTCTTCTCCACTGCAAGATGTGAAGTGTGCATTCTAAAGACTTGCCTGTAGAAAGCGTCGTGGTAATGGAAAGTCGTTTAACCGGTACGCTGTAGGCTAATGGAACTCGTTTAATGTTAATGTTGGTTGTCAGTAACACATTACATCCTGGCGGCTCTGCGGGGGTATATATAGGAGCTGTGTTTGTTGCCTCCTTGCGTAGTCCATATCACATGCGGCTCTAAGGCCGATGGGATACGGCTGCCGCACCCGGTGGGTACTTTGGTAGTTGGATGTGTGGGCCCGACATCCAATTATTGAAATATCGCCAATTCCTTCATTTTCCTCTTTCTATTAGTGCATGCTTAATTTGTAGTAGACTTATTTCTTTTCCTTCTCTGCTTATAGTTGCAGTAGACTTAATTTCTTTTTAACTACCTTCTATTCTGCTTGTACTAATTTTCTTTATTAGTTCGATGTCTGTGACCTACTTACTGGACTTGGAAATATAACGATGCGTATTTGTAGTTAATTGTGCATGTATAGCTTGTTTCCTTCTTTCATTTATCTTATTATACTAGTATTAATTCTTTCTATTGTTTTGATAGCTGTGACCTACTTACAGGACTTAGAATATTCCTCCTTACGCATGTCTGTTGCAGTAGACTTAAAGTTTTCTGTTACCCATCTTATCATGCTTGTACTAATTCTTACTATTGTTTTGGTGGCTGTAACCTACTTACGGGACTTAGAAAATTCCTCTTTGCACATGTTAGTTGCAGTAGACTTGTAGTTTTCTTTCATCTACCTTATCATGCTTGTACTAACTCCTTCTATTGTTTCGGTGGCTGTGACCTACTTAAAGGACTTAGAAAATATCTTGTTTGCTTATACAGAGTTAGCTTTGCGTTAGAATATCAGGAGAAATTTTACTTGCCAGTAGTTGTTTCTATAGTTGCTACATTGATCCTAATACTCACTAGTTACTCATATATTTCTGTTTTAGTAATATTATCGGTTAATGGATTAGCTGCATGTCTTCCGTAATACTTTGCGGTCTGTGACCTAGTTTCTGGACTTAGAGAAATTTAACTTGGCAGTAGTTGTTCTACTAACTTATTCTTACTTTCTTAATACGTACAGTTTCTTTATGTTATAGTTTTAGGAAGCATAAAGGGGAGGGGGTAAGTTCTATTAAAAGCCGATTTAACACGAAGCACACATCACTTCGCTATGGAAGCTGTAGGTGTTAGAACATGGCTTGCTCCTTCTGAGCTAGCTTTGTCTGAAGCTTTCCTAACGATGTTGCAATTTGAATATCATGGTTACAACCTAGATGTTCAAATTGAACTAACTCCACTGAATAATATCGGTATTTACCGACTATACATTCAGTGGAGGTCTCCATCTAAATTAAATGTTTATAGACTGATTGCTAGATCGAGACATCAGTTTGCAGTCAGATCAATTGTAGTAAAACTTGTCTAAATAATTGAATACTGCAGCCTCTAGTGATAATGAAAAACCGTAAAATAACAGGGAACTACATTCCTTGTTATTTTACAACATTATTATCCCGTGACCTTGACCCACTAACCGGACTTGTAATATTTCTGAGGTTTAGTAGAAACAGAGAAGTTTCTTGTTCACAAACTTATTGTTACCTAGTTTCTTCCCACCACTTTAGACCCCGCCCCTTCCTCTATAAAAGAGCGCCTGTCCCAACCACAGCTTGCAGTCCGTATCAAGCAGTCAAGCTAGCTGGTCGGTCGGACAGCCGTTAATAGAATCTTTAGTTAAGAAATGGTACTATTCTTTACTAAATATTCTATCTTTTGCATGGTTTGATGTAGGGATGATTTGTTGTTGTATTATTGCTTATACTTTGCTTGTATTTGCTTGTTCTGTAGTTAGTTGTTTGTGGTTTCAGTACTCGTTTGTTCTGTAGAATTGTGAAGTGTTTTATTTATTATTAATCAACTTTGTACTTTCTTACAGTGAATTAATTTTAAGTCTAACAAAACACTAACTACTAATTTTTGTTTCCATCATTTCTAATCCTCACCTTTTCCCTAAACCTTGGGGCCAAAGCCATGCAAACTGTGCCCCGTTGTCATTGTGTCCATGCAAAGCCGCTGACAACAACTGCCTGTCTTTTCTTTCTTTTACCAAATCCTAATCTTCCAATAAGGGGTCAAAGCCATGCAAACTGTACCCCGTTGTCATTGTGTCCATGCAAAGCCGCTGACAACACCCACCCGTCTTATTTCCTACCCACTTATTATGATGGAACGATAATTAATGTGAAACATTAATAGAAGGCTCTTATTTCGAGTTTTTAGCTCGTTCTTTGTAGCTGGCTCATTAATGAATTTTCCAAATTGTCCAATTTGTAAATAAAACCGTGGGGTGTTTATATTGCTAGTTACATTTTAGCCGGGCTATATCACTTGCTGTCCAATGGCAGAGGTGATACATCCCCCGTGCTTTGGTAACTGGATGGGAAAGTAGATTGTCCCTTGAAGACAGAGCGGGGAATAGATCAGTCTGTGGTTCAATGTGAGAATTACTTACTGCTCTATTCCCCGCTTTGGTAATAATGTCGGGTGACCTTGACCCACATTCAGGACTTGTAAACATTTCCACTCCTTGCAAATATAAACTATATTAAACTGTTACCATACTCCTCTTAAACCAATTCCCCCCACTCTTCCTAAACCAATTCCCCCACTCTGATCAACTCGCTTATAAACCCGAGCTGTGCGTTCCTCTAGCCACACTCGACATAGACACACTCTCGTGCAACATCACATCGTTTTCTACATCTTTCTACCTCTTCAAATATGAACAACTCTAAAACAGCTTCTTTAAACGACTACACTTCATTTTTATCAATTGCTTCTATTCTTAATGCACTGCAACCAAACACTTCAACCACTTCTTCAAACACCGCCACAACCTCTTCTTCAAACACCGCCACAACCTCTGGACAGCAGCCTGGACAGCAGCCTGGACTGGTCGCTTCTGCTTCTCTGAGTCATCGCTCTTCAATCTTCTCTCCTATTCCCTCACCTGTCTCATCACCTATTCACTTCTCTGTTCCTTCAATATTGTCACCAATAATGTCTCCTACCATGCCCTCTATCCCATCTATCAACTCCCTCAGAAACGAGCCTACTTCCCAGAAATTTAACACACTTAACACCCTCCGAAAAAAATCCTTCCTTCCTATCCCACAATGTTCGTATATTTTTCAAAAAGGCGTTAAGAAAGGTGAGCAGTGTGTTAGATCTTGTCTTTCTGATGAGGTACTTTGCAGTCTTCACCTTAAGTTGAATGACAATAGTGCTAAAACACCTCGTCCTTCTAAACAAACAGCAAAACTAATTCCTACTCGAATACACAAACTTAGAAAATTTAAAAGATACTTTTTTATTACCGTGATTCAACAGACCCAGGTTGTCTTAAGATGTGAAGGCAAAAAGTATATCTTAAGATTACCCTACGGGATGTTGCATCCAGAAAATCCACAGAAAAACAAACATTACTTAATTCGAGAGAAGAATGGAATTGCTGTTTGGAAAACGCTCTAGCTAAATTCTCTTTTGTAATTGTTATTTTATAAATAAAAAAAAAAAAAAAAAAAAAATGGTGGGATCATATCACTATGATATGATCCCACCATTTTTTTTACGCTGTACAATGACCTTGACCTAGTTTTAGGACTTAGACAAAAACAGAACTGTACATGAGCTATTGCATGTTATTTAACATTTCTATACTATCACACAACGGTGGTGGGGTTAAATAATAATGGTGGGGGAAAGTTCTATATATATCCCAGACAAGCTTTCATAAAGTGCCATAACAGTGTACGGTGAACTCCTACTTGAACCAATATGAGTAAACCGTGTAGCCATTGTGGTGGATGTAACGATACTGACCGATCAGAGTCTGAAATAGCTAGAAAGTGGAGATTAGCGAGAAATTCTAAAGAGAGGAAACGATTGCAGCAAGTAGGAAAAGCTTTTCAAAATTTAAAAAACCATATACCAATAATCCAAGATGAAGACGAAGTATCGAAACTGAAAATAGTACACCATGCCATTAAATACATAAAGAGTATGGAGGCATTTCTACAGGAAGAACCTGAGATTATTCCTCAGTTGCCAGATGAGACTATCCCATTAATTCTTGAATGTTCAAGTGAATGGTCAATGAATAGTGAATAGACCATTAGGTGTTCTTTTGTAAACTTCTTTTTTTATTTATTTTTTTATTTTTTTTTTTTTACATTGAAGACAGAGCGGGGAATAGATCAGTCTGTGGTTCAATGTGGGAATCACTTACTGCTCTGTTCCTCGTTTTGGTAATATGTTTAGATGACCTTGACCCACACTCAGGACTTAGAAAACTTTCACATTATGACTTTACTTCTACTATAACAATCTCACTATCCTTACCCCCTCTACTACCCCTACCCCCTCCACTACTCGTAACCCCCCACCATCAGATATATAAGGAGGTACTGCTAGAGCTTCGCATCACTCTGTTCATTACGTTCAATAGAGATACTTCACCTCTATTTATTTTTCTTTACCATGGCTCCAAGAGAGTACATCGATCAAGAAGTGTTGTGTGATTTCATCAAGAATATTTTCGCGGATGAATTAAACATTTTCATAGAGGAAGAACAGGAAGAAGAGGGTGGCTATGAACCAAATGAAGATTCTGAAATGTTTCAATTAGAGACTTTAAGTGATGCCGAGTCTGTGGATTCTGAATTATTAGAACAGCTGTATGCGGAGTATGAGGAAGAACTAGAAAATGGAGTTCATGAATATGATGATGATGATGATGATGATGATGATGATGACGATGAATATGATGAATATGATGAAGATGATGATGGAATGTATATTGCGGATGGACAACAACAAACATAAACCCCAACCACCAGCCAACAACAACAACAAGAACAAACAGAAACCCCAACCACCAGCCAACCAGACCGCATAGCAATTGTTTTATGTCGTAGATGTCTATTTCCATGCAATGCATTTTCTGATGAAGAATCAGAATAAAACAGTTTCATATTAATTTGTAAATGTATCTTTTTTTTATTTAGAATACAGAGCGGGGAATAGATCAGTCTGTGGTTCAATGTGGGAATCACTTACTGCTCTATTCCTCGTTTTGGTAATATTTTTAGATGACCTTGACCCGCATCCAGGACTTAGGAATATTTGTACTCCTGGTTGATACTTAAACTCTGATGAGGATGGTATCGTGTTGTTTTTATAAAACGAATAAAATAAGCAATAACTGAGAACAGTGGAAGGACACAGGTGTTGTTTATGTTAGTTCAACATTTGCCGGAATTGAACCCATATGTAAAGTCGATCGGTGGGACAAAGCACAAAAAAAGTTTGTTAGGGTGAAAAGGCCTTATTGCGTCACGCTATATAATCAGTACATGGGGGCTGTAGATTTGAGCGATTGAATGGTAGCTTACTACCCCCATGCTTAAAAAAGTAAAAAGTTTTACCATAGAATAGTTTTTTATTTATTCAATGTAGCAATGGTAAACTCATGGATAGTTTATAAATTACAAACAAACAATAAGATGTCATTTGTAGATTTTAAAGCGAATGTTGCTAATTCCATGATTCAAATGAGCACTAAGAGAAAGGTGGGTAGGCCACCTTCTATTACACCTCCACAGAAAAAAAGATGTAGGCCTGGAGTTATACAAGACATACGATTTGATTCAATTGATCATTATCCCTCAAAGTGTCCACCAGAACGGTGCAGAAAGAAAACCTGTCGAAGTTGCACCAGATGGAAGTGCAGCAAATGTGATGTACCAATATGTCCAGACTGTATGGAAAATTTCCATAAGAAGCCATAATAAATTTTTAAATAGGCATATGTGTGTTGCGTTTTCATGTTATTGGTGTTATACATTCTGTTGACCAACCAATTTCAATCATTTCGGTTTATTTTAAAAGTTATGTTTTTACTCATTTTATATACCGGTAACTATGTCTTATGATAATCTAATTAATTGTTCTGTTTCCATGTCAATTTATTATTTTAATAGTTTTATCATGTAACTAATTTTAAAAAGTAATTAAGTAATCACATATTTTGTTACTTAGCACTATGTACTTTGCTAAAGATGATTAAATTTTGTATTTCTTATAGCAATATAATATGTTTTTTTAATAATTACCAATTAATACAATTCCAAAATTAATGTACTCATTTGTGACCATTTAGCATATTAGGCGCAAATAAGCATGTGGTAAAGGTACCACATATGAAATTTGTACTCATTTGAGTACATTAATAATTTATTAAATATCTTCAAAAGTAATTATTTTATATATAAAATAAAATATTCCTATGTGTTCTGAACCCTAAAACTTCATAAAAAAATATGAAGGTTTTTATAATCATTGAAAAAAAATTTCCCTGAAGAGGTTAAATTAGAAAATAAAATTAAACATTTTTTGTAAAATTTAATGATTATTGCTAAGCAACTTCGCCTAGTTATTATTTTTTAGTAAATGCTCATTATGTCCTCCCTTGTGCTGGCTGCAAAGTCTAACTCGTTGTAAAGTTGAACGTCGAATATTTTCAAAAGCATTTTGTTCTTGAATTCTTGCAGCGGCTTCAACAATTTGAGCAACCAAGTCCATGGCGTCACGAACTGGAGTTGAATAAGCCAATTGTTCTTGTG
>JAQJVL010007792.1:0-22265 GCA_035578905.1 Stictocephala bisonia
ATTATCACTCACAAAAAAATACTATCAATCTCGTGGTTGGTTCTTGCACCAATTCTAATCCTAAACTTATATATAATTATTAACACGCTATCTTTAAATAAACAAACACATAAAATCATCTAAAAGAAAATCAAATACCAATCATTAAACAATACATATATACAAACACATAACTAAATAAATAATCATAAAATAATATAGAAAAAAAAACTTAACTAACACAAAACTACAAACCAATACAAAAACACCCAACAACACACAAAAACAACACCAAACCACAAACCCCCACAAACAAAAACTCCTCCAACACGAACCACCTCCACCTCACAATACCCATGAGAAACCAAATACACCCATCAACGAACCCCCCTACCACCCCCCCTCATCCAAACCATCAACCCTCGCCCCCCTCCCCCCAACCCACCTCCCCACCCTCGCCCCCTCCCCCCCCACCCCCGCCCTCCCCCCCCCCCGCCCCCCCCCCCCCCCGCCAGGCCCCCCCCCTCCTCCAGCCCCCCCCCTCGCCCCCCCTCTGACCCCCCCCCTCCCGCCACCCCCGCACCCACCGCACCACCACGCTGTGCCCCGCCCCAACACTACCCCCACCCCAACCCCCCCCCCCCACCACACACCACACCACCGCCCCTCCACCCCCCCCTCACACCCCCTATACCCATGCTCCACACAAACCCACGACATCTACCACAACCCTCACATACCCCACACCCACGCAACCACTCCCCCCACACCCACCACACAATCACCACACCCCAAAAACAACACCCCACCGAACCCACACAGACCCCAAACAGAACCCTAACCCAAAACGTATACCAACCCTCCCCACACAACCCTCAACCACACGCGCCCCCCACCCACACACTCACCCCCCGCCCCACCCCCCACCCTAACCACTCCCACCACAACCCACGCTCACCACTAAACCCACCCACACAAACCAACCACCAACCCCCCCACCCACCAACCCCACCCCACACCGCCCCACATAACAACCCCACACACCCCACACCACACCAAGAACACCCACTGCACCACAACCAGCCCATTCCACCGCTGCCTTCCCCAGAGCAACACACCCATCCACGAACACCCCGCCCTACCCCCCACCATAACCACAACCCCCCCGCACCCCCCAACCACAACCCCCGACCAAACACCTCCAACCCCCCACACCTACCACCCACCCACCCACAAACCACACATACGCACCCCATCCCCCCCCCCCCCACCCCACCCCCAACCCCTCCACTCAACCCAACCTACCACCATCCCCCCCCCAACCACCCCCTCCCCAACT
This sequence comes from Stictocephala bisonia, assembly GCA_035578905.1. NCBI lineage: Eukaryota > Metazoa > Arthropoda > Insecta > Hemiptera > Membracidae > Stictocephala > Stictocephala bisonia. Next base: position 1,319 of record JAQJVL010007792.1, read on the forward strand.
CTCACAAAACACCCAACACCACCCACAAAACCCACAAAAAAAACCAAAACCCCCCCCCCAACCCCACCAAACAACCCAAAACCAACCCCCTCACAACTCACACCACACAACAGACCATCCCCAACAACAACAACAACAATAAAACACCATAAACAACACCCCACGCTCCCCACCAACCCACCACCAACCCTCCCCCAACCACCAAAGACACCCCACGCAAACCCATCACCCCCCCTACATCCCCACACCCCCCCCCACCAACCCCCCCCAAAAACCAACCCACACATCAAAACAAAAACCCACCACAACAAAAACCACCAACCAGGCCCAAGAACACAACCACACACCAACACAACACCACAGCATAACCACCCCCCACCAACCAACCCAATCACGCACCAACCCCCCCACCACCCAGACACTACCACCTTCAACAACACAACCAAAACCCCGACAACACCCTCAACCAACCCCCAATCTCACACACATAACAACCCCAAACCACCCCAAAAACCAAACCCACCACCAAACAAACAACAAAGCAATAAAACATACCACACCAACCTACACTAGAAGACAACAAGTAAACGTACCATACGAAACGACCCAACGACTCAACACAACCCGCAAACCAACCAACAAACCAGAAAACCGAAACCATAGACAAACCCCAACAACACACGCCTCCAAACACCACCACACCCCACGACAAAACCACCCTCAGAAGACCCACACCAACCAAACCCCCCCTACCACAACACCCCCCCCAACAACACACCGCAACCACCCCACCCAACCACCCCACCACCCCCCAAATACCCCATAACCAACAAAACACCTCAACCCCCAAAATTCTAAACACCCCACAAAACGAGTCCCCAGACCCCACAACACTACCACAACTTCCGCCCCCTACCCCCACGACACACCCACACACACCCCGCCCCCACCAGCTACACCAACCGAAGACGAACACCACCCAACGAGCAAAAAACCCCACAAACAACCAAACAACCACACCACAACCAAATCCACACCTCCAACAACCACACACAAAACAAACCACACAACCCACACGAACCCAAACAACCCCAACAAAGCCAACCCCAACAAACCCAGGCCAACACCACACAACAAACCCCACACACAACAAAAACCACCGAACCACAACACCAAACAACCACAACCACACAACAACACCAAAACCAACACACAACCAACCAACCAAACCAAAACCACACAAACCAAAACCCCACACCCCTCAACACAAAAACCAAAACAAAACAACACCACACCGTGACAGTCACCCGAGCCCACCGCACTTACAATCCCGTTTGACCTTTTCCTATTCACCCCCACCTCAAACTCCCACACAAAGAACACCCCACCAAACGCCACCCCCACCCGCCCCTCACAACCCCCACCCCAACAGGCACAAAACGCCACCAAATAAATTCCACTAACACCAACCAACAACCAACCCACACTCTCGCATGAGTCCCCCGCCTAACAACCCAAAACCAAATCACCACCCCCCCCTTAAGAGAACATCACCACCGAATCCAATAGCCAGAGTAACATAGCCCTAATCAAGACATTACATACCAAAACATCAAAAAACAAACCACCAATACGAGAAAGTTTTCCGAAATAATCAGCTATCTATAGTAGACACTCAAATCTAGACGCTTTTGTCTTTTGTCTTATGTAACTTCTGTCCTATAAGAACATTTGAGCTGAGTATCTACAACAACTCGATGAATTGCTCAATTGTGAATGTATTACACTTTATATTAAATTTCTAAATCCACATTTTTTAACGGTTCAGTTTTTAATTCACCCAATACCTTACACACTCGAGATTTTATAATATTATGTGTGCTAATAAACTTTTAATGAAAGGTCACTCCTATTATATATTACTTTACACCTTCTTTACTTATAAGGTATTATAATATCATTTCCCTATTATATTTTCTGTAGACTCTATCGAACCTCTATAAATTTTGCAAAAATTACTTCTATTATTGTTAAATTTTGAATAACCTAAAAATTTAAAAAAAAACTAATAAAAAGATAGATACCAACCACAACAACATAACAAAACACAAATGTACACACACCACCAACCCACACAACCCAATAACAAACCAAACCCAAACCCCCAACCCCCCCAGACAACCCTCCACACCACCGCCCCCAACCGCACCGCCACCTCAAAAAAAAAAAAAAAACCCAACAAAACAACACAACACCCCCCAACCCCCACTCACCCCCCCCCCAAACCCCCCAACCCAACCCCCACCACCCCCCCCCCAAAAACCCTCCAATCACCAGGACCAAACAAATCCCAACAATCAAACAAAACATTTCCCACTTCCTACCCACACAAAACCAAAACAACAACCCCCCCCACCCCCATCCCTCCGATAATCCACCCACCCTCACATCCACCCCACAACCAATTCCCCCCAATCCCCCACCGCCCAACCCCTCTCCGCCTACCACACCCTTCCCCCACCCACCCCCCCACCCACTCCCACCAACCCAACCCTCAAAAAACAAGACAAAGACCATACCCCCCCCCTCTGCCCGCCCCCCCCCCCCCTTTCCTCTCCCCCCCCCCCGCCCCCCAAAATCGCCCCCCCCTCCGCCCCCCCCCTCCCCCCTCCCGCCATCATCATGTAACACACCCAGAACAATATTTTCCCCCCCTCTCACCCCTTCCCCCCCCCCCGTCCCCGACCCCCCAAACACGCAAAACAAAAACAAAAAAACCAAAAAAAAAAACAAAACAAAAACCAAACCCACCCCAACCCCCCTCCAAAAACCCCACAACCCGCATCCCTACCCTTGACTCCCCTCCCATTCCCCGCCCACACCCCCTTTCCCCCCCAGGGCCGACCCGGCCAACACGACCCACCACCCTACCCGCCTCAGCCCACCCAGAACCCAAACGCTTGGCCTTCTATCCTCCACCCCCACCCCGCACTCCCCCCACTACCCCCTTTGCCCTCTGTCCTCGCCTTCCTCCTCCCCCCCCCCGTCCGCCGCCCCCTTCTTCCCTCCCCATTCCATGTGTTTCCCCACCGTGCCCCCCCCCCTTTCCCCCCCTCCCCCGTCCCCCAGCCTCTAATCCCCCTCCATCCCCCACCCACCTCAAATCCCCCCCCCCTTCCCCTTCCCCCTATTTTCTCCCCCCCTCTCCCCCCCCCCGACCCTCCGCCCCCATCCCCCCATCCCCTCCCGCCCCCCGAACCCACAAATCCCCTCCCCCTCCCCCAGCCCCCCGATCCCCCCCTCACCCGCCCTCGTATAATTCCCGCCTCCTCCGCCTCCCTGCACCTCTTCCGCCTCACCTTGACCCCCCCCCCCCCCCCCCCCCACACAAACCCCCACACCACCAGACACTCGCCCTCTCTCACCAACACACACCCCAACCTGCCCCTCCTTCCACAACCCATATCCCAACCCTACAACCACCTCACCACAACCCCCAGCCACCCAAATAACCCCCACCAAAAAACAACACTCCCCGTTTTCCCAACCAACCAAAACAAGAACCACCAACACCCACACACCCACACCCCCACGACCACCCCACCTCTACCCACTCTCGCCACACCCCAATCTCCACCCCCCCCCGCTCCTACCCTTACCCCACATGGCCCGCCGCCCCCAACCCCCCGCAACACAACATCACCCGAAACCACCCCCACCAAAACTTCCCTACCCACTCCCTACCCCCACACACATCAACCCACAAAAAACAGCCGAACCAAAAATAACTAACACAACAAACCAAAAAACCACCCTAATACAAACAACCCACACCCTAACATACAACCCCTACACAAAAGAAACAAAACACCCTCAACAGAACACAAATAAAAACAACCCACACAAACACTCCTCCACTAAAAAAAACAAAGAAAAAAACCCCACCCCCCAAAATACAACAAACAAAAACCACCATCCTCGACAAAAACAAAAAACACACCCGCAAACAACCCAACCACCCAAAACAGAAAACACAATAAAACACAAAACACCCCCAAAAGCAAACACCACACCGCACGAACAACCCCCACCGCCACGAACCCCAAAACCAACCACCACCACGACACACAAGAAAACCATAATCCCACCCCCGCCCCACAACCAAGGCCATTCTTAAACACAGCCCCCCCCAAAACACCCCAGGGCTACAAACCCCTCCCACATCCCGCCCCCACACTACAACATTCCACACCACCTACCCACCCACCAAAACAAACACTATTCTATCTAGAACTCCACCCCACCCCCCCCACGACCATAACACAACCCACACCCAACCACCCGACCAAACCCAGACGTCTCCGACAACCCCCCTTACCAAGATCGCACCAATCACATGCCAACAAAACAATAGCCAACCTTTACAGTTACCAGAACTAACATTGCAACACTACACAAAATCATCAAATAAAAACACATAATAGAACCACCACCCCTAAAATTCGCGGTAAAACTCCAATTACACCATCGAGAAATATATGATTACAAATAACCCCCAACCGAACAAAACATAGAAAAAACCCCCCAACCACCAATTCTCCAACCACCCAAAAAACACCCTCATATCGCCATCCATTATTTCTAAATGACATACACATTCGAGGTATCTAACCTGATTAAGTACAATCTCTTTGCTGGGATGCGTATTGTTTAGCGTGCGTGTGGTTTACTCGAAAAAACATCATTCGGATCTAATCATTTCAATTTACCTTTCCACACATTTATTCATTACACATCATACCCTACCTCTACCAACATTCCATCATAGGTCAATATTTAAAGCATTTCTCATCCATGTTCATTACTATTTTTTATTTATTTTTCAACAATCTAAATATGTATTTTTATTTTATATTATTTAAATATTTCACAGATCAATATTTTTATCAAACTTCAACACACTATCTACATTTCGAAAGGATCTATACGTAGGGCAAGCAAACACGGAACAAAAGCCGAGAACCCGAACATAACAAAACACCCAACCCCCCCACATCACAACCACTCCCTCAACCCCCCCCCCCACCAACACCCCCCGTGTCTCCTCCAACCTCCTACAACCCCACAAAACCCCACACCCAACCCAACCACACCACCACAAAACCCCAAACACCCAACCACCAGACCTCACATCACGAAAGCGACCCCAAACCAACACACGACCACAACCAACCCACCTCCCCACCAACCACCCCAGACTCAACAACCCCCACTCCCCAGACCCCCGATCTCCACCCCACCATCAACCACCCAACACCCCGATATACACCCCCCAACCACTAAAACAAACACGAAAGCACCCACAAAAACGCGATGGAGGACAAGCGGGCCAGCACCAACAGCGCCGCCCACCACCCCCCACCTCCACCCCCCCCCCCCCGCACCGCCCCCCCCCCCCCCCCCATGCGCCACGTCCGCACCCCGCACCCCCCCCCTACCCCCCCCCCTCCCCCCCGCCCCCCCCCCCCCCCCCCCTCTCCCCACTCCCGTTACCTCCCCCACCCCCCCCTTTCATACCACAACCACCCCCCCCCTCTCCCCCAGCCCAACCCACATCCCCCCCGCCCCCCTAGTTCCCCCCCCTTTCCCCACTGCCCCCGCCCCCCCCTACCCCCGAAACCCCCCCCACCCCCCCCCCCGCCCCCACCCCCCCCCACTCATCCCTACCTCTCAACCCCAAACCCCCCCCGTCCCCCCTCCCACCCCCCCCCCCGCAACCCCCCCCCCCCTGATCCCCCCCCCCCCCCCCCCCCCCCCCCCCCGTCCCGGCTTCACCTTCACCCCCCCCCCCCACCCCACCCCCCCCCAACCCCCCCCCCCCCCCCTCCCCCCCTCCCCACCTCCCCCTCACAAGCCACCCCCACCCCACGACACCCACCCCCCCTCACCCCCCGGACCGTCTCCTGCTTCCCCCCCCCCCCTCCCCCCCCCCACTCACCCGCCCCCCGCCCCACCCCACCCCCCCCCCCCCGCACCCCCCTTAAGCCCACCCCCTCCCCCCCCCCCCCCCCCACCTCCGCCCCCCCTCTCCTCCCACCCTCCTTCCCCCCTCCTACCCTTACCCCCCCCCCCCCACCCCCCCCCCCCCCCCAAACAACACAAATACAATCCAGGAACCCACACCCTAAGCCAAACATCCCAGCCACACACCCACACACCCCCCCAAAAACACTCACACACTAACACCAAAACCAACACCAAACTAACCAACCCCAAAAAACACCCCCCCCCCCATACCCCACTACCAACAACCCACCTCATTATTCACTCACAATCCCATAGAATAATTACCAAAGCCCAATAAACATAACACCACCTATAACCACCCCAGAACATCACTATTCCCTACCCAACACCCAGCCACAATAACAAACACGAACTGCTCATTTCTATATAACTTCTACTCTATGGTTGAACACCCTCCACCCTCCATCATAAGTATCTGACTCCACAATCCTACAAAAGACACAAGTCCCCAAACCACCCACCCCGATCACCAAACTACACACAACCAACCAAACCAAACCACCACCCCAACCACTCCAGCTATCCCACCCACACACATCCAAACCCCACCAACACCGCACCAACTAAAACCACCACCCCCCCTTCTACCACCAACCACCAGACAAACCCCCCCTCCCCAAACCCCCCATCCCAACCCCCCACTCACCTCCCACAACCGCACCCAATCCCCCCAACGTGTCATCACTAACGTCTATCCCCATCCACCCAAACCTCCACCCCAATCCCAAGACGAAAGCAACCACCCCCACCCCCCCCCACCCCCCCCCCCCCCACCCCCCCCCCCCCCCCCCCCCCCCCCCCCCCCCCCCCCCACCCCCCCCCCCCCCCCCCCCCCCCCCCCCCCACCCCCCCCCCCCACCCCCACCCCCCCCCCCCCCCCCACCCCCCCCCCCCCCCCCCCCACCCCCCCCCCCCCCCCCCCCCCCCCCCCCACCCCCCCCCCCCCCCCCCCCCCCCCCACCCCCCCCCCCCCCCCCCCCCCCCCCCCCCCCCCCACCCCCACCCCCCCCCCCACCCCCCCCCACCCCCCCCCCCCCCCCCCCCCCCCCCACCACCCACCCCCCCCCCCCCCCCCCCCCCACCCCCCCCCCCCCCCCCCCCCCCCCCCCCCCCACCCCCCCCCCCCCCCCCCCCCACCCCCCCCCCCCCCCCCCCCCCCCCCCCCCCCCCCCCCCCCCCCCCCCACCCCCCCCCCCCCCCCCCCCCCCCCCCCCCCCCCCCCCCCCCCCCCCCCCCACCCCCCCCCCCCCCCCCCCCCCCCCCCCCCCCCCCCCCCCCCCCCCCCCCCACCCCCCCCCCCCCCCCCCCCCCCCCCCCCCCCCCCCCCCCCCCCCCCCCCCCCCCCCCCCCCCCCCCCCCCCCCCCCCCCCCCCCCCACCCCCCCCCCCCCCCCCCCCCCCCCCCCCCCCCCCCCCCCCCCCCCCCCCCCCCCCCCCCCCCACCCCCCCCCCCCCCCCCCCCCCCCCCCCCCCCCCCCCCCCCCCCACCCCCCCCCCCCCCCCCCCCCCCCCACCCCCCCCCCCCCCCCCCCCCCCCCCCCCCCCCCCCCCCCCCCCCCCCCCCCCCCCCCCCCCCCCCCCCCCCCCCCCCCCCCCCCCCCCCCCCCCCCCCCCCCCCCCCCCCCCCCCCCCCCCCCCCCCCCCCCCCACCCCCCCCCCCCCCCCCCCCCCCCCCCCCCCCCCCCCCCCCCCCCCCCCCCCACCCCCCCCCCCCCCCCCCCCCCCCCCCCCCCCCCCCCCCCCCCCCCCCCCCCCCCCCCCCCCCCCCCCCCCCCCCCCCCCCCCCCCCCCCCCCCCCCCCCCCCCCCCCCCCCCCCCCCCCCCCCCCCCCCCCCCCCCCCCCCCCCCCCCCCCCCCCCCCCCCCCCCCCCCCCCCCCCCACCCCCCCCCCCCCCCCCCCCCCCCCCCCCCCCCCCCCCCCCCCCCCCCCCCCCCCCCCCCCCCCCCCCCCCCCCCCCCCCCCCCCCCCCCCCCCCCCCCCCCCCCCCCCCCCCCCCCCCCCCCCCCCCCCCCCCCCCCCCCCCCCCCCCCCACCCCCCCCCCCCCCCCCCCCCCCCCCCCCCCCCCCCCCCCCCCCCCCCCCCCCCCCCCCCCCCCCCCCCCCCCCCCCCCCCCCCCCCCCCCCCCCCCCCCCCCCCCCCCCCCCCCCCCCCCCCCCCCCCCCCCCCCCCCCCCCCCCCCCCCCCCCCCCCCCCCCCCCCCCCCCCCCCCCCCCCCCCCCCCCCCCCCCCCCCCCCCCCCCCCCCCCCCCCCCCCCCCCCCCCCCCCCCCCCCCCCCCCCCCCCCCCCCCCCCCCCCCCCCCCCCCCCCCCCCCCCCCCCCCCCCCCCCCCCCCCCCCCCCCCCCCCCCCCCCCCCCCCCCCCCCCCCCCCCCCCCCCCCCCCCCCCCCCCCCCCCCCCCCCACCCCCCCCCCCCCCCCCCCCCCCCCCCCCCCCCCCCCCCCCCCCCCCCCCCCCCCCCCCCCCCCCCCCCCCCCCCCCCCCCCCCCCCCCCCCCCCCCCCCCCCCCCCCCCCCCCCCCCCCCCCCCCCCCCCCCCCCCCCCCCCCCCCCCCCCCCCCCCCCCCCCCCCCCCCCCCCCCCCCCCCCCCCCCCCCCCCCCCCCACCCCCCCCCCCCCCCCCCCCCCCCCCCCCCCCCCCCCCCCCCCCCCCCCCCCCCCCCCCCCCCCCCCCCCCCCCCCCCCCCCCCCCCCCCCCCCCCCCCCCCCCCCCCCCCCCCCCCCCCCCCCCCCCCCCCCCCCCCCCCCCCCCCCCCCCCCCCCCCCCCCCCCCCCCCCCCCCCCCCCCCCCCCCCCCCCCCCCCCCCCCCCCCCCCCCCCCCCCCCCCCCCCCCCCCCCCCCCCCCCCCCCCCCCCCCCCCCCCCCACCCCCCCCCCCCCCCCCCCCCCCCCCCCCCCCCCCCCCCCCCCCCCCCCCCCCCCCCCCCCCCCCCCCCCCCCCCCCCCCCCCCCCCCCCCCCCCCCCCCCCCCCCCCCCCCCCCCCCCCCCCCCCCCCCCCCCCCCCCCCCCCCCCCCCCCCCCCCCCCCCACCCCCCCCCCCCCCCCCCCCCCCCCCCCCCCCCCCCCCCCCCCCCCCCCCCCCCCCCCCCCCCCCCCCCCCCCCCCCCCCCCCCCCCCCCCCCCCCCCCCCCCCCCCCCCCCCCCCCCCCCCCCCCCCCCCCCCCCCCCCCCCCCCCCCCCCCCCCCCCCCCCCCCCCCCCCCACCCCCCCCCCCCCCCCCCCCCCCCCCCCCCCCCCCCCCCCCCCCCCCCCCCCCCCCCCCCCCCCCCCCCCCCCCCCCCCCCCCCCCCCCCCCCCCCCACCCCCCCCCCCCCCCCCCCCCCCCCCCCCCCCCCCCCCCCCCCCCCCCCCCCCCCCCCCCCCCCCCCCCCCCCCCCCCCCCCCCCCCCCCCCCCCCCCCCCCCCCCCCCCCCCCCCCCCCCCCCCCCCCCCCCCCCACCCCCCCCCCCCCCCCCCCCCCCCCCCCCCCCCCCCCCCCCCCCCCCCCCCCCCCCCCCCCCCCCCCCCCCCCCCCCCCCCCCCCCCCCCCCCCCCCCCCCCCCCCCCCCCCCCCCCCCCCCCCCCCCCCCCCCCCCCCCCCCCCCCCCCCCCCCCCCCCCCCCCCCCCCCCCCCCCCCCCCCCCCCCCCCCCCCCCCCCCCCCCCCCCCCCCCCCCCCCCCCCCCCCCCCCCCCCCCCCCCCCCCCCCCCCCCCCCCCCCCCCCCCCCCCCCCCCCCCCCCCCCCCCCCCCCCCCCCCCCCCCCCCCCCCCCCCCCCCCCCCCCCCCCCCCCCCCCCCCCCCCCCCCCCCCAGACCACCCCTTCCCCCCGTTACCCCCCCGTGCCCACGCCCACCCCACCCCCCTCCCCCCCCACCGCCCCCCCCCCAACCCCCCCGTCCCTCCTGTCCGCTCCCGCCTGCACCCCCCCCCCCCCCACCCCCCGCCCGCACCTCCCCTACCCCCCCCCCCCCCTCGCCCCCCCTCCCCCACCCCCCCCACCCCGCACCCCCCCCTCCCCTCCGCCCCCGCCCCACCCCCCCCCCCCCCCCACCGCCCCCCCCGCTCCCCACACCCCCCACACCCACCCTCGCTCTCGCCACCCCCCCTCTCGCTGCCCCCGCCCACCCCCCCCCCCCCCCCCCCCCCCGCGCCGCGCCCCCCCCCCCACCCCTCCCACCCCACTTTCACCCCCCCCCCCCCTCAACCTGCCTCCCCACCCCCATATCCCCCGCTTTCTTTCGCCCCCCACCCCCCCCCCCCCCGCCCACCCCCCCCCCACCCCCACCCCCCCCCACATCCCCCCCCCCCCCCCCCCCCCCCCCCCCCCCCCCCCCCCCCCCCCCCCCCCCCCCCCCCCCCCCCCCCCCCCCCCCCCCCCCCCCCCCCCCCCCCCCCCCCCCCCCCCCCCCCCCCCCCCCCCCCCCCCCCCCCCCCCCCCCCCCCCCCCCCCCCCCCCCCCCCCCCCCCCCCCCCCCCCCCCCCCCCCCCCCCCCCCCCCCCCCCCCCCCCCCCCCCCCCCCCCCCCCCCCCCCCCCCCCCCCCCCCCCCCCCCCCCCCCCCCCCCCCCCCCCCCCCCCCCCCCCCCCCCCCCCCCCCCCCCCCCCCCCCCCCCCCCCCCCCCCCCCCCCCCCCCCCCCCCCCCCCCCCCCCCCCCCCCCCCCCCCCCACCCCCCCCCCCCCCCCCCCCCCCCCCCCCCCCCCCCCCCCCCCCCCCCCCCCCCCCCCCCCCCCCCCCCCCCCCCCCCCCCCCCCCCCCCCCCCCCCCCCCCCCCCCCCCCCCCCCCCCCCCCCCCCCCCCCCCCCCCCCCCCCCCCCCCCCCCCCCCCCCCCCCCCCCCCCCCCCCCCCCCCCCCCCCCCCCCCCCCCCCCCCCCCCCCCCCCCCCCCCCCCCCCCCCCCCCCCCCCCCCCCCCCCCCCCCCCCCCCCCCCCCCCCCCCCCCCCCCCCCCCCCCCCCCCCCCCCCCCCCCCCCCCCCCCCCCCCCCCCCCCCCCCCCCCCCCCCCCCCCCCCCCCCCCCCCCCCCCCCCCCCCCCCCCCCCCCCCCCCCCCCCCCCCCCACCCCCCCCCCCCCCCCCCCCCCCCCCCCCCCCCCCCCCCCCCCCCCCCCCCCCCCCCCCCCCCCCCCCCCCCCCCCCCCCCCCCCCCCCCCCCCCCCCCCCCCCCCCCCCCCCCCCCCCCCCCCCCCCCCCCCCCCCCCCCCCCCCCCCCCCCCCCCCCCCCCCCCCCCCCCCCCCCCCCCCCCCCCCCCCCCCCCCCCCCCCCCCCCCCCCCCCCCCCCCCCCCCCCCCCCCCCCCCCCCCCCCCCCCCCCCCCCCCCCCCCCCCCCCCCCCCCCCCCCCCCCCCCCCCCCCCCCCCCCCCCCCCCCCCACCCCCCCCCCCCCCCCCCCACCCCCCCCCCCCCCCCCCCCCACCCCCCCCCCCCCCCCCCCCCCCCCCCCCCCCCCCCCCCCCCCCCCCCCCCCCCCCCACCCCCCCCCCCCCCCCCCCCCCCCCCCCCCCCACCCCCCCCCCCCCCCCCCCCCCCCCCCCCCCCCCCCCCCCCCCCCCCCCCCCCCCCCCACCCCCCCCCCCCCCCCCCCCCCCCCCCCCCCCCCCCCCCCCCCCCCCCCCCCCCCCCCCCCCCCCCCCCCACCCCCCCCCCCCCCCCCCCCCCCCCCACCCCCCCCACCCCCCCCCCCCCCCCCACACCCGCCCCACCTCCCCCGTCCCCCGCCAAGCGCCACACACCCACAAGGCACCAACCCCGAAGAACCCAATCACCCCAGATAACCACCCAACATCCCAACATCACCTCCTAAATCCTTTAATTGAAAACCCATCACCAAACTAAGAATAATCTAACCAAAAATAAAAAAATAGAAAAAGAAAGTAAATGATCAATTACTCTTTAAATTAAAAATTGAATATCAGAATCGATTGTACACACACAACAAAGCAAGCCCAGCAAGCCACTAATCCAACAATTATCCCAGCAAGAAACCCAATCGCTACTTAACGAATTAAATAAAAAAACAATTAAACTATTTCTAAAAAAAAAAAATAAAAATACAATTAACAAAAAAATTACACAACAACCTTTAAAATTAAAAAAATTAAAAAACAACTAAGCAAGAAAAGAAGACTAAAGACAATAAATAAAAAACAAAAGAACCATATTCATACACAGAAATAAAAACAAAAAAAAGTAAAAAAAAAAGATACACGTTCATAATTGCTCGGGTGGCCTCACCAAACTCCTCCCTCCAACAACCCACCCCCCCCCCACACCACACCCCCCACCCACTACCCACCTCCCCCCCACCCGACCTGTCCCGCGCACCCACCAAACCACCCCCCCCATTTGTCCCCCCCCAAACTCAACACCCCTCACCCCGCCCCCTTGGCACCTCCCCCCCGACGAGAGCGTCGTCAACAACCACCCCCCACACAAGGGTTACCCACACCCCCCACTCCCCCGTCCCCAAGCGCCGCCCCTCACAACCCGCCCTACTTGCCTACCCACCACCAAACCCACCCTACAACACAAACCCCCCCCCTTCACAACCCAATACCCCAACACCCCCACCAAAACAACCCCCCCCTGTACCTCCCCCCAACACCTTCCCCCATACACAGGGGCCGTTTTAAATTAGCCGCTTCAATAAACGAATGTAAGTTAAGCGCTGAATGAAAAGCCATGACGAGGGAACCGATCGAGTTGCATTCTCCAACTGAGCATTAAAAACTCAGGTTTTCAGTATTCTCAAATTGACCTGGATCATATCAGGGGGGTGGGAGGTGAGATAGAAGGGATATGTGCTATAGTGGGGGGATCATGGTCAGTCAGTGACTTGATTGAGTGCTAGTGATGGTGATGCTAGAATATTCTCAATGAGTCTCCTCTACTGTTGTGGAATCTTACATCCTAGTTATCAAGGCCGATCAGATCAGGTACCATCTACACAGCTTATAAGAGGTGCACGAGAGACCCACAATACGCTTCCATTTATACAAAACCTCCTCACCTTTACGTTGTTACCAAACGAATCCTTCTGAATTAATGGCATTCTTGTAACAGTATGATGATCAAACATCAGTATAACAATCATTTTTATAAAATCAAATGTTCTATTGGAGCCAGCAAAGAATGTCGCAAAAGAAGTGAATATGTTACGCTAATTCTTCTCCGTTATTTGTAACTGTCATTTGTGCTTGCCGTAGATCCACGAATGTAAACCACGCGAAAGTTCCCAATTATAGTAATCTGATGTGAAAATATGTTGCGTTTCAATCTTTAAGGTAAAGTAAAAAATCATATTTTATTAAATTAGATTTTATAGCCATTATATTTTTTTGTTCAAATTTACATATGAATTATGCACTTACTTCATAAGTCTAACAGAAAAGATTATACCTTATAAAAAAAGTAAATATGAGTCCTTTCCTTAGTTAGCACTAAAAAATCTGTGCAATTAAAACTCCGTTTGGGATTTAAAATTTATAAGAAAATACATTCACAATTGAGCAATTCATCGGTGTTGTTGCCACAGCCAATGTTTATAGGCATAAAGACAAACAAAAGCCTAGACTGATATTCGAACTTTCTCGAATAGGTTTTTTATATTGATTTAAGCAAGATTAGTTTCAAGAACACCTGCTCTATTCATCTTGAATTATCTTACGTTTGGGTTATGTTCAAGAAGTATAAGTTAAATTGAAGAAGGATAAATTCCGTTATCTAAGTTTAACGTATCCTTTCATAAAAAATATTGTTTTATTGTATTTGTGTTTACAGACAATTTTGCTTAATCATATCCACCGAGAGGTAAAATGTCAAAAATATATAAATACATAAATATCGTTTTTTAGATACAAACCTGTTTATTTTACAAAATACTCTGTGTAATTAGGTTAAAAACACTGACTATACAATAATCATAATTATTTTTGTCACATAAAACAATTTTATACTAAAACAGAGTATAAAGTAAATTAGTTTTTTTCTTACTGATTGAATGCTATTGACTAATTAACGATAAAATAACGATAAGAATAAACAATTCACTTATTACAGTAATAGTCCAATTTACGTAGACCCACACGACGTCTGACTCACGTTCACCAAGGGCAGGATCTAAAGACATGATAATATCGACACCTTTCACTATCGAACAAACCTCGTTGTAGAAGACTCGTGGGCTACGAATGACACCCTCAACTACTTGTTTTGGATCAGTTTCACGATTAAAAGTTTAACATCACGTCCCCACCAGAGGGAGACTAACTCGGAAGAGTCTAATTTGATAATTTCGACCACATTCACTGTCAACAAACCTCGTAAGAAGTCTCGTGTCTACGATAATGACTATCCAACTAAATGTTTTGGATCAGTTTTCACGATAAAAAAGTTTTAACTCCCGTCCACCGAGAGGGTAAATCTAAGACTGGGTAATATTGACCACCTTTCACTATCAACAACCTCGTAGAAGTCTCGTGACTACGATATGAACTACTCCACTACATGTTTGGATCAGTTTTTCACTATAAACAAGTTTGACTCCCGTCCACCAAGGGGGATATCTAAGACTGTGGTAATATCGACCACTTTCACTATCAACAAACCTCGTAGAAGTCTTAGTATTTTCTACGATGTAACTCCTCTAACCCACAAGTTTTGGATTAGTTTTCACTATAAAGACAAGTTTAACTCCCGTCCCCCAAGGGGATATCAAGACTCGGTAACATCGACCACTATCACTATCAACAAACATCGTAGAAGTCTTGTTATCACGATGTAACTCCTCTAACCTCATGTTTTGGATCAGTTTCACTATAAACAAGTTTTAACTCCCGTCCAAGGCGAGGGTATATCTAAAAACTGGTAATATCAACAACCTCGTAGTAGTCTGGTGTCTACGATGTAACTCCTCTAACCACATGTATATGGATCAGTTTTCACTAAACAACAAGTTTAACTCCCGTCCACCAAGGGGGTATATCTAAAACAGGTAGTATCAAAAAATCTCGTAGAAGTCTTAGTATCTACATGTAACTCCTCTAACATATGTTATGGATCAGTTTTTCACGATAAAGAAAAAAAAAGGAGAGAGGGGGGGGGGGGGGGGGGGGGGGGGGGGGGGTGGGGGGTGGGGGGGGGGGGGTGGGGGGGGGGGGGGGGTGGGGTGGGGATAATTATGGGTTTGGTTATATATAAACAAGGTTTTAACTCCGCCCACCAAGGGGGAGAACTACTCGAGAGTCTACTTGTTAATTTCGAACCACTTTTCACTACACAACATACCTTCGTAAAGTCCTCGTGTCTACGATATGACTACTCCAACTACTTGTTTTGGATCATTTTCACGATAAACAAGTTTAACTTCCCGTCCACCGGGGGGTATAATCTAAGACTGGTAATATCGACCACTTTCAACTATTAAAAAACCTCGTAGAAGTCTCGTGTTCTACGATATGACTACTCCAACACATGTTTTTTAATCAGTTTTTCACTATAAACAAGTTTGACTCCCCACCACCAAGGGGTATATCTAAGACTGGTAGATATCGACCACTTTCACTATCAACAAACCTCGTAAAGTCTGTATCTACGATGTAACTCCTCTAACCACATGTTTTTCGATCAATTTTCACACTATAAACAAGTTTTAACTCCCTCCACCTAGGGGGGTATATCTAAAGACGAAGTAATATCAACAAACCTCTGTAGAACAGTGGTAGGGATCTACAAAGTAACCTCCTCTAACCATATTTTTTTTTATTCAAAAGAGAAAAATATTAATGATATCTGGGAGAATATAAATAAAGATTTAGAACTATTAAGAGTATGGTGTTGTGAGAACAAAATGGATAATTAATGTTAAAAAACCAAGATATGTATAATTTTAGTTTAGTTAATAGTTATGAATTTCCTGCAGAGTTTAATATTTCACAACCATGAGTGGTGCGTCAATACGTTGGCAAATGTGAAGTAATAGAAAAAAAAATAAGTGTTTAAAGTACCTGGTCTTAACTTAGACGAAAATCTAATTGGCAACGCCCACATTTCATTATTACATAAAGAAAATCAAACTTTCGATCAGAACCTTTTATGTTTTGAAGAATTTTTGTGAACCCAGTCTATTACGAATGCTTTACTTTTGCTCTACATAAAATCAGGTTACAATACGGTATACAATGCTGGGGGGGAAAACTTACAAAAACTATTTGGAAAAACTCAGAGTATCCCAAAAACATATGTAATAATAATACTCAACTGTCGCAAAAGAGAGAACTCCTACCCTTTGTTTTGTCATCTGAAAATATAACCCATTACCACTTATTTGTGAACAAAGTCTTAAAGTTATTTTATATTAGAATTGGCAACTACTGGTACACGAAAACCTGTCTTACCAAACAAGAAGTAATTTCCAAAGAATTATTAGGTTACCTAAAGTCAATAAATCTAATTTAAACAGTCTTTTCAGTATGTTGCTCCTAAGTATTTTTAATCAAATTGCCACGTTATATTAAATCTTGTCTAACTTAAATTCCGTTTTATAAATCAAAACAAAACATTGCTATTTTCTTAATGATGACGTGTCCTTTCTAAATCTACTCTTTGCATAAATAATTTAATTAGATATATAGCTTTTTAAGTTTACTACCTGCCTACTCTATTGTTTTATTTGTATATACTTTGGAATGAGTCGTATCATGATATACTGGTTTTAGCAAGTAGGCCTATATGAATATTAAAATATTAAAATAAGCAACTTTAATTACTAATGGAATTTTTCCTTTTTTAAATTAATGTTATATGTAATAAATTTTATTACTATGTTTTTTGGTTCTTTTGCTTTCAACACAGGAGCCACGGAGTGCGAGTTTATTTATTTTGCTGCTGGACTCCACAATTAAATTGTTTGTATTGTGCATTTTTAGAATTAACGTTGGCCACAAATACTGGATACTGTGGTCAACTTTCTATTCCTACATTGTCATTGTTTTTGTGTTTTACTTTTTTAAAGGAATAAATTTTCATTATTTCATTTCATTTCATTATTTCATGTTTGGATCAGTTTTCCCGAGAAACAAGTTTAACTCACGTCCACCAAGGGGGAGAACTACTCGGAGAGTCTACTTGATAATTTCGACCACTTTCACTGTCAACAAACCTCGTAGAAGTCTCTTGTCTACGATATGACTCCTCCAACTACATGTTTTGGAACCATTTTACAATAAAGATTTTATAACCCAATTTGTGTTTTTATGAGTACAAGCTAAATCTGTTAATGATTTTGGCGCAACGTTGTTAGCAAAACGAAAATCTGACCCCAATGAAACAATCTCTTACAAACTGCCATTTTTATAAGTTTCAGCTACTGAAATCATTTTTATGACTTTAATGGTTATTTCTTTATAAGAAAGCTATTGATTGACAATTACACATGATAGATTTATTCATATTGAAAGTAAAATGTTAAAAAAAATTAAGGTAACTTATAAAGATATTATTATTTATTGATGTATTCTCAATTATATGGCCTCTACACGTTAAGGATCTTGTACATATCTACTAGTTAGTTTTTATGTCTATCCTGTCAATATCTCCATAAAAACCTGAGTATTTTAGACTTTGATACCTGTTAAATAAAAATATCTCAAATATTATAAATGCAACCTTGGTGTCAATTTTTCGGTAGCCTACTGTAATATGAACTGAAGATATAAGATCTACTCTATAAATGAACCCATGTTTTATACAAAAGATACCGGGAAGTATAATTTTTGTTAATTCTTTATAATTTCTTATTTAGAATACAAAATGATGGTGTTTTGGCCTCTGAAATCTTATTTATCTTTCTCTTGCTCTTGCTCTTTCTGTTGCTGAATCTCTTGCTAGCTTAGTGGTTAGCAAACCTAACTTCAATGCAGAGGATCATGAGTTGAAATCCTAGGAAGTCTAATTATATTTACCTAGAGGGGTATGGGCCGTTGTCTCCCAGCAACTCCGTAATAATTACCTACTAAAGATTGCCACTGGTGTTAAAATACAATACAAAAAGATGAATAAACGTAAAATGTAGGATTTTTTCTACTTTTTTTAGTTTACAGCAGTTCTGTTATTTGGTTTTGTTTGATACTTTATTCAAATAATTTCACTTGAGAAATCAGTTTTTCCTTTATACGTGTTACTTTTATTCGATTGATAATTAAAATTTCCCTTTTGCCGACCCAATTAGTCATACATTTATAATATGTATGAATATGTTACAAGGGTTAGGAGTCGCGTGGCTGCAGACTTGGGCGGGGCCGGAAGAAGGAATACCAGGTTCCTTCCGTTCAATCATGTCAGCATGCCACTTCCGTGTCAGCAGTACTGGCATGATAGCTGAGGACTGGCATCTCCCTTAAGTATAAGGAGATTTAAAACTAAAAAGCCTTCCTTCCATTTATATAAACCACAAAAAAATTTTGAAAAATCGTTCGGATAATTAAAAACACTTCAAACGTTTCTCCATCCAATGGCCAAAATACCACCAGAAGTGAACGCAACAGAAGTGACTTATGCATGTTAAAAAACAGCCACAGAATCAATAGCTCAGAATAGAACAAAGTTTTTCACACACTTTTTATGTTCATGTAATGTATCTTATATGTAATGTCAACGTTGGGGTGTGTATAATTGGTCATATTGCTATAATTAGGAAAATAGAATAACATTAAAAATCAGTTTCGTGTTTTAAAAAGTAGGGATCCGAAAATCCAATTTCAAATGAGTCATAGATTGATCTTATGACTTTAAAGTCCCGTAATAAAAAAAATGAAGCAAACATTAAATTTTTTTTGTCAGTCATTGATGTAGCAATTTATGTATGAGCACATTCCGTATGAGATATATTTATTTTCATACAGAAGGAAAACTTTATAATTTTAGATCGAAATTAATGAAAGGAGTTTATCAATCAGTAACTCACCTTCTCAATACCTTCACATGGGGGGTCTTTTTAGGAAGGGCCTCATTGTTTAAAAATGATTAATCGTCAAACGCAGTTTAAAGTTAGCATGTATATAAGAAAGTAACGTGTCAACTTATTTATTTAATCTTAACCTAACCAAACCTAACTTAAAGTCCCATGGTGAAGTGCTTACAACCTAACCTAAAGTCCCATGATGAAGTGCTTACAACCTAACCTAAAGTCCCATGTCGAAGTGCTTACAACCTAACCTGGAGTCCCATGATGAAGTGCTTAAACAACTAAAGTCCTATGCGAAGTGCTACACCTAACTGTCCCGTGAAGTGCTTACAACCTAACCTAAAGTCCCGTGGTGAAGTGCTTAAACATAAACCTAAAGTCCCGTGGTGAAGTGCTTACAACATAACCTAAAGTCCCGTGGTGAAGTGCTTACAACATAACTAATGTTCCGTGGTGAAGTGCTTACAACATAACCTAAAGTCCCGTGGTGAAGTGCTTACAACTAACCTAAAGTCCCGTGGTGAAGTGCTTACAACCTACCTATGAAGTCTACACTAAACCTAAGTCCCGTGGTGAAGTGCTTACAACCTAACCTAAAGTCCCGTGGTGAAGTGCTTACAACCTAACCTAAAGTCCCATGTCGAAGTGCTTACAACCTAACCTGGAAGTCCCTGATGAAGTGCTTACAACCTAACCTAAAGTCCCATGTCGAAGTGCTTACAACCTAACCTGGAGTCCCATGATGAAGTGCTTACAACCTAACCTAAAGTCCCATGGTGAAGTGCTTACAACATAACCTAAAGTCCCGTGGTGAAGTGCTTACAACATAACTTAATGTTCCGTGGTGAAGTGCTTACAACATAACTTAATGTTCCGTGGTGAAGTGCTTACAATATAACGTGAAATTTTATGAAGGTGCGATTGATAACTAAAGAGGAGAAAAGAATCATTATTATTTTTCTTTGTTTGAACATCGTTTATAATTTTAGTTTAGTTCTAGACTAGGTAGTTCATCCTTACCATATGCGGAGACATTCCAAAAAATACCCCTCATGGGTCCAGATTTGTATAAATGGGAGACGGAATTTTGATACGTCGGGTCAGGTACATACCGTAATTAATATTCCTATTAATACTTTTGCTGTTCAGGTGGCGTTTTGACCGCGAAAGAAAAGTGAAAGTGGAAAGGGTGGCGAGAATGAGGGACAAGAGGAATTTTGGTGTGATTGGCAAAAATTACAGTCGCACGGTACCTCGTAGACCAACAGTCACTTTTGGAGCAGCCTCCATAGCACAACTTGTTAGAATGAACAGTTCATGCTGCAGACTGAGTGCATCCCTGCATACCACATTCTTTTAGACGTACCGGATATTACTCATTTGGTGGTTCATCAACACAGTTTCTAAAGGAAAATTCTTGCTTAAGAATCTACAGAGGCTGGCATCCATATTGGGTTTATATTCATAGCAGCAATTTTAACATTGAAACCAAATAGTTCGATTGTTTATCATTAAAAATTTTTGAATGATTTGTCATTTTAAACGCAACAAGAATACAGTACCCACTGCTTTTAAAAGCTATATTTTTAATACACATCGTAGTTTGTCTCAAAAAGAGTGAAATTAAAATGTGTTACTTTGAACAGTTGTATTAATTGTTTCCACTTTTTTTACATTTTGTTTGGCTACATAACATAAATAAGAAAGTTTGCTCCTTTTGTAATTATTTACTTGGTGTTAGATATGAGTATACAACAATTTAAACCATTAACTTTAAACATAAAACTGTTGCCCCACATCGAGGAAGTGACACAAATATATTAAGATTGTTATATTTATTTTAAAGTAAGAGAAACACTACACTTTTATTACATTATAGTTTGAATATACATAAAATATAGAAATTAACTTACATACATTTTTT
>JAQJVL010007793.1:0-22301 GCA_035578905.1 Stictocephala bisonia
ATTATAACTTTATTTTGCTCTTACTCAGACTTTAATTACTTTCTCCCTATTATCCGACATATTCGAATATCCAACATCATTGCTGCCCGTTTACGTAGTATAATCGAGATTCTACTGTAATTGAATTTTTTTTTATTAATTATGTTCCATAAAGTATAATTTTTGATCAGAATAATTTACTTGAAACCGTTAAATAGTGGAGAAATAATATTGTTCAAATTAGTTGCTTTGATATTTAAATGACCGCTGCAGCAATTAATTTCTCTTTTATTTGTTTCTACTGTAAACACCTTTCATTTTATACCAAACTCGACCTAGGATTAGAATGAAGATTTTCGTTCAAATACTCGTGGGCCGTCCCCAGAAAAGATGAAATCTCGCTAATGGCATCAAAAAGTATGTTCTTAGTAACCATGATCACTTTTACAAGTGAAATCATACAGACATTGTGAAAGCGTTTCCATATTTTTTTCCATCCTGTATATATATATATATATATATAAACAATATGTATATGAAACCATCACAATGATCACATTTTCTAACCGTGGACTATTCACTTTTAAGAGAAATTATCTTTAAAACAACAGAAAGTTACCTTTTTGGATGTTGATTTCGGCTTGTTTTCCATTTTTTTGGCCTTTACAGCCGTTTCCTTGGGGCTTTCCTCCTTTTTATTTTTACTCTCTGTGCATACATTCAAAGGTGCCTTATTTTCTTTTAACGGCGAAAGTCGTTCCTTTATTTTTGAATCCGTTTCTTTAGATTCAGATCCTTCTTTCTGAGTTTCATAACTCTCTGAAACTTTCTTGGGCTCGTTGTTGGTGGGGTTTGGCTTACTTTCTGCCTTTTTAAAAAAAGCACCAATACCCTGAGGCTTCTTAACATTTGCTGCCTGTGAACAAAATATACAAAACAGTTCTAGGTGATATAAAAAATTAATATATTTTTAATGCTCATAAAATAAAATGTATATGATATATGAATTGTCTGATAATTTGTTAGTAAAACTTGGTTTTAAGGTCCTTATTATGGATGAATTAATCAACCCGCCATTAACTTTTTCTCAGCATTATAATTTTGTATACTGACTTTTTTGTCATCCAAATATTATTTGTATTTTTACTAAAAGTAATTTTTATAGCTAATTTAGTGTTTCAAGAAAATACTAATGCATTTATTAGAAATTCATTGTTTAACAGAAAAAAGTGATAATAAATCAAATAAATGATTTCGAAGAATTGGCACAAACTTTCCACCATAAATACTAAAAAATCAAAACTATGAACATTATCAGTTTGATTCCCAAATATGTTTTTTTACCATATCTCAAAAACTAGTCTCGGTAGAGATATGCAGTTTTTACTAAAATATTTTGAATTGTAATTCATATATTTCCTGAACATTTAATCAATATCATTTGAGCCGTTTTTGAGAAATTTTGTTTGTTTTTGTCTATAAAAGTAAAAAAAACTAAAATTTCAAAAAAGTGAAAAACAGTCTGGATATATTGGTTAAATACACCTTCATACCAAATTTCATAAAAATTGATCCGTCCGTTTGGTCTCCAGTAAAGTGCACATACGGACAGACCTCCAAAAGTGTTCTTCAAAAAACCACTTTTTTAGGTACAGGGGACCCTAAAATGGATTTTTAGACTAACTTGTAAACTTTTTTTTTGGACTCACAATACTTGTTATATGCTAACGCATATGGGAGAAATTACAAATCAAATTTTTACAATTATGTCGCCATACTATTATTAGCGAGTCATGAGATGGCTCCTTTTCCAGCCTTCAACAACATCCCTAGAACAACTGACCAAGAGTTCTAGCTAAGTTTGTTTTGTATCACAGTTTATATTATTTATCAACTGACCAAAATTAAAAAGCAGTACATTCTTTCTATTTGTCATAAGAAATGATAATGCCACAGTCATATATAGTCAAGTCACTTAAAATGCAGCCCAGTGAGGCTAGCACTGCTAGTAACCAGCCAGCATAATTACCGTGCATTACTGTTGTATTACATTGTACCTAACAGAAGGGAAATAATAGCACAAGAAAGTATCATGACGGATTATTAATTATCGGTCATTTGAAATTTTCTAAATCACAGCTGTGAAGTAAATAAAGCAGAAATACGCACAGCTGCAGGCTGGCTGCTAGGATTGCTAGCGTTGTGCTTGTTACCAATATCCAACAGTGTTGTGACCGTATAGTGCTATACTGTGATAATACTCTGACAAGTTAAATAGCTTAAAAACGTTGATATTTGTCTCAAGACCGACTTCAGTAACCAGGTCTCATGAGGCATGTATCTCGTTTTAAGTGGTCTACACCAGCGAGGAGTAAATAATACAGGGTGGCCGCTCTTATAAAAGCCTATGCTAGGCGAACGAGTCGATGACCGCCGTAAACACAGAAAATCATTCTAAAATAGTGTGCAGTTTTAATTCTTCCGCGTCATTCAAACTGCAGTTTAATATACTTAAACATGAGATACAATTGTGAAATTTTAGGACATTACTATTTAGTATATTCTCTTGTTAACCGTGTTGGTATTTAGTTATATATGTAATTTAGAATAATTAATTTTATTAGTTTAAAATAATGTTCAAATCTGAACACGAAAAATGTAGCCTCCTAGGATTTTTTTTTGTTTTTAGACAGAGACAGAGAAATTATGTAAGCGAGAAAGTTGTAGATTATTAAACAACCTTTTTCCTTTATTTAAGCTTTTTTTTCTTTTCCACGCTTCGTTTCGCCAAAAAACTTGAAAGGAGAGATGCGGAAACGTTGAAAAAATCACATATTATGACCGTCGGAGCGCGAGTACGCTAGTTCGGGCTATAGCCACTTCTAACTCATTACTGCATTTTTTTTAAATCTGTATATAAACTTAATATTTTTGTAATTAATTAATTTATAGTCATGTGATAGGAGTTCATTAGTGCTAAAATAATGCAAAGATAACGATATGTAGAACTAAACATGTATTCTCAGACAAACTGTTTTTGATTTGACTTAAAAAAGCCAAATAATTGTCAACATTTATTCAAATCTCATTGAAAAGGTTGTGTTTTACAATATTTTGTCAGAATAATGATGTTTATTTTTACATCACACTCAAATACATAATTACCATTATTAATGAAAACATTACTTTGTTTTAATACCGTTGCTTTCAAGATTTTTATTGCCATAACAAAATATATCAGTGCGTGGACAAAAGTCAAAATTTGAACACTAAAATTTAACAAAACTTAAAAAATATATAACTTTTATCCTAAGATAGAGAATATCATAATGCTATACAATGTTCAAGAAAATTTAAATATACATAAAATACAATTCAATATACAAAATGGCTAGAACAGTATAATTATATGAAAAACAAACAAAGATAAATTAATGTAAGACTACATCATAGCAAAAATGTTAACATATAATGTAGGTTCAAATTTTAAAACTAGTTATGGCTTTCCCAATTATTTACATTTACAAAATCATCAATTTTATATAGACATTCATCCAGCAGTACATCCTTGATTTTTTTCTTTAAATTTAAAGTGGGCAGTAATTTAATTCTATATGGCAATGAATTAGACAGTTTAGTAGAAATATATAATCAGTTTTATACATACATATGCCTATATATGTATAATAAAATACATAAGAATACATAACATAACCGCCAAGCAAAGTATTCTTAAATAAGAGCTAACTAAAATAATACTTACTTATGAAAAGTAATGCCAGTAACTTCTTTCTTCTTATCGGTACTAATAGAACATCCAAATACTACAAAGAAGCATATTCTATAATTTTATGAGATAACATTCATACTTTCATAGCAATCAATGTGGCGAGCACTGTTTTAATTAGGTGGTAGTGAAAACGGTTAGCGTCCAGTGAGTACTGTTCTACCCACGCCTAGCTGTCCGCGGCGCTTGGCAGTACCATGACTCATCCTCTATAGCCGCCATCTTGGACCACCTAGCCGCTTGTAGCCGTTTCGCAATTTTTCAAGGGGGGGTTCCAAGATGGCGGCTATAGAGGATGAGTCATGTACTGCCAAGCGTCACGGACAGCTCGGCGTGGGTAGAACAGTACTCACTGGGCGCTAACCGTTTTCACTACCACCTAATTAAAACAGTGCTCGCCACATTGATTGCTATGACAGTATGAATATTATCTCATAAATTTATAGAATATGCTTCTTTGTAGTATTTGGATGTTCTAATAGTACCGATAAGAAGAAAGAAGTTACTGGCGTTACTTTTCATAAGTAAGTATTATTTTAGTTGGCTCTTATTTAAGAATACTTTGCTTGGTGGTTATGTTATATATTCTTACATTCTTATGTATTTTATTATACATATGTAGGCATATGTATGTATAAAACTGATTATATATATATATATTTCTACTAAACTGTATAATTCATTGCCAAATAGAATTAAATTACTGCCCCACTTTAAATTTAAATAAAAAATCAAGGATGTACTGCTGGATAAATGTCTATATAAAATTTATGATTTTGTAAATGTAAATAATTGGGAAAGCCATAACTAGTTTTAGAATTTGAACCTACATTATATGTTAACATTTTTGCTAGGATGTAGTCTTACATTAATTTATCTTAAGTTTTTTTCATATAATTTTACTGTTCTAGCCATTTTGTATATGAATTGTATTTTATGTATATTTAAATTTTCTTGTACATTGTATAGCATTATGATATTCTCTATCTTAGGATAAAAGTTATATATTTTTAAGTTTTGTTAAATTTTAGTGTTCAAATCTTGACTTTTGTCCATGTACTGATATGTTTTGTTATGGCAATAAAAATCATGAATCTTGAAAGCAACGTTATTTAAACAAAGTAATGTTTTCATTAATAATGGTAATTATGTATTTGAATGTGATGTAAAAATAAAAATCATTATTGTCATAATATTGCAAAACATAACCTTTTCAATGAGATTTGAATAAATGTTGACAATTATTTGACTTTTTTATGTCAAATAAAGAACAGTTTGTCTGAGAATACGTGTTTAGTTCTACATAGCGTTGTCTTTGCATTATTTTAGCACTAATGACCTTCTATCACATGACTAAAAATGAATTAATTACAAAACATATTAAGTTTATGTACAGATCCAAATAAAAAACGCAGTAATGAGTTAGAAGTGGCTATAGCCCATACTTGCGTACTCGAGCTGCGATGGTCATAATATGTGAATTTTTCATGGTTCCGTCTCTCTTCTTTCAAGCTATGTGGTGAAACAAAAAAAGAAAAAAGCTTCAAATAAAAGAAAAAGGTTGTTTAATAATCTACAACTTTCTCGCTTACATAATTTCTCTGTCTCTGTCTAAAAACAAAAAAAAATCCTAGGAGGCTACATTTTTCGTGTTCAGATTTGAACATTATTTTAAACTAATAAAATTAATTATTCTACATTACATATATAACTAAATAACAACACGGTTAACAAGAGAATATATTAAATAGTAATGTCCTAAAATTTCACAATTATATCATGTTTAAGTATATTAAACTGCAGTTTGAATGACGTGGAAGAATTAAAACTGCACACTATTTTAGAATGATTTTCTGCGTTTACAGCAGTCATCGACTCACTCGCCTAGCATAGGCTTTTATAAGAGCAGTCACTGTATTATTTACTCCTCGCTGCTGTAGACCACTTAAAACGAGATACATGCCTAATGAGACCTGGTAACTGAAGTCGGTCTTGAGACAAATATCAACGTTTCTAAGCCATTCAACTTGTCAGAGTATTATCACAGTATAACACTATACGGTCACAACACTGTTGGATATTTGTAACAAGCACAACACTAGCAATCCTAGCAGCCAGCCTGCAACGGTGCGTATTTCTGCACTATTTACTTCATAGCTGTGATTTAGAAAATTTCAAATGACCGATGATTAATAATCCGTCTTGTCACTTTCTAGTGTTATTATTTACCTTCTGTTAGGCACAACGTAATACAACAGTAATGCACGGTAGTTGTGCTGGCTGGTTACTAGCAGTGCTAGCCTCACTGGGCTGCATTTTAAGTGACTTGACTATATATGACTGTGGCATTATCATTTCTTATGACAAATAGAGAGAATGTACTGCTTTTTAATTTTGGTCAGTTGATAAATAATATAAACTGTGATACAAAACAAACTTAGCTAGAACTCTTGGTCAGTTGTTCTAGGGATGTTGTTGAAGGCTGGAAAAGGAGCCAACTCATGACTCGCTAATAATAGTATGGCGACATAATTGTAAAAATTTGATTTGTAATTTCTCCCAAATGCGTTAGCATATAAAAAGTATTGTGATAGTCCAAAAAAAATTCTTACAAGTTAGTCTAAAAATCCATTTTAGGGTCCCCTGAACCTAAAAAAGTGGTTTTTTAAAAAAACTTTTGGAGGTCTGTCCGTATGTGCACTTTACTGGAGACCAAACGGACGGATCAATTTTTATGAAATTTGCTATGAAGGTGTTTTTAACCAATATATCCAGACTGTTTTTCACTTTTTTGAAATTTAATTTTTTTTATTTTTATAGACAAAAACAAAATGGAATTTTCTCAAAAACGGCTCAATGATATTGATTAAATTTTCAGGAAATATATGAATTACAATTCAAAATATTTTAGTAAAAACTGCATATCTCTACCGAGACTAGTTTTTGAGATATGGTAAAAAAACATATTTGGGAATCAAACTGATAATGTTCATAGTTTTGATTTTTTAGTATTTATGGTGGAAAGTTTGTGCCAATTCTTCGAAATCATTTATTTGATTTATTATCACTTTTTTCTGTTAAACAATGAATTTCTAATAAATGCATTAGTATTTTCTTGAAACACTAAATTAGCTATAAAAATTACTTTTAGTAAAAATACAAATAATATTTGGATGACAAAAAAGTCAGTATACAAAATTATAATGCTGAGAAAAAGTTAATGGCGGGTTGATTAATTCATCCATAATAAGGACCTTAAAACCAAGTTTTACTAACAAATTATATAAGAAAATTCATATATCATATACATTTTATTTTATGAGCATTAAAAATATATTAATTTTTTATATCACCTAGAACTGTTTTGTATATTTTGTTCACAGGCAGCAAATGTTAAGAAGCCTCAGGGTATTGGTGCTTTTTTTAAAAAGGCAGAAAGTAAGCCAAACCCCACCTACAACGAGCCCAAGAAAGTTTCAGAGAGTTATGAAACTCAGAAAGAAGGATCTGAATCTAAAGAAACGGATTCAAAAATAAAGGAACGACTTTCGCCGTTAAAAGAAAATAAGGCACCTTTGAATGTATGCACAGAGAGTAAAAATAAAAAGGAGGAAAGCCCCAAGGAAACTGCTGTAAAGGCCAAAAAAGTGGAAAACAAGCCGAAATCAACATCCAAAAAGGTAACTTTCTGTTGTTTTAAAGATAATTTCTCTTAAAAGTGAATAGTCCACGGTTAGAAAATATGATCATTGTAATGGTTTCATATACATATTGTTTATATATATACAGGATAGAAAAAAATATGGAAACACTTTCACAATGATCACTTGTAAAAGTGATCATGGTTACTAAGAACATACTTTTTGACGCCATTAGCGAGATTTCATCTTTTCTGGGGGACGGCCCACGAGTATTTGAACGAAAATCTTCATTCTAATCCTAGGTCTAGTTTGGTATCAAATAAAAGGTGTTTACCGTAGAAACAAATAAAAGAGAAATTAATTGCTGCAGCGGCCATTTAAATATCAAAGCAACTAATTTGAACAATATTATTTCTCCACTATTTAACGGTTTCAAGTAAATTATTCTGATCAAAAATTATACTTTATGGAACATAATTAATCAAAAAAATTAAATTTATAGTAGAATCTCGATTATACTACGTAAACGGGCAGCAATGATGTTGGATATTCGAATATGTCGGATAATAGGGAGAAAGTAATTAAAGTCTGAGTAAGAGCAAAATAAAGTTATAATTGTGTAGAGTATATATTTAACAATTGTTTAAAGAGAAACACTGCCAGTTACATCATTGGCTTTTATTGAATATAAAAATGTTAGTTGAAATGGCAATAGATAATACAGTAACTAAAATAAGACGCGCAAAAACCACAAGACACAACAATAAACAACAACATACAAACTCATATTTATACACTAAAATAACAGAAACATAACACAAACAACACAATTCATAAACTAAATGTAGGCTACTGTATTTCTCAAATAAAAGATTCAGACTGCTCTGAATAATAAAACAAAGGGCATGACAGACAATGACTCACACATAAACTGAACGTAGACAGCGATATTGGGATGGGGTGTGGCATTGTGGGGTGAATGTAGACAGTGGAATTAGGTATGTGGCGCGGCATTGGTGGAGCGTGTACAGTCTGTACCGTACAAATTGTAGTCTTGGGGTATAGTCAGTTGGAAGTATTGCTTGCTGCACATTGTCCGCTATTGTTTTATTTTTTTATCGGGGTGTATTTAGTGGGATAATACGGAATGTCGAATAAGCGAAGTTCGAATAATCGAGACTGTACTGTATCAAATTATCGATGGAAAAAAAATTATGTTCTAAAAGTGTTTCCATATTTTTTTTTCTCTGTATATATAAAAACGAAATAAATGCTCCATAATGTTGAGTTATTAATTATATTTTTTTAACTGGACATTATTTTCAAATCTTTGACATGTAATTTTGTGTACACTAGCAATGAAAATAAAGAGATGAATTTAATAGCCCTCCATTCCAGTGCACTTAAGCTCCAGTGCCACATCAAATAAGTTGGCGTTGGCCTTGACTGAAAGGTTCTGACGTTATTGCATGATAATGGTGTCAAGCAACATCGAACCTGGCTTTTCCTTAGATGGATGACCGTCTTAGGGATCCCGTCCTTGAACACAGCCTGCTTGCTTGGTCACTGGTGGTGGTTCCGAAGTCACCTTTAAGTCGTTGGTCCCCAGGTTAAGAGTTAGAAATGGTTTCTTAGCCCTAACTTTGCCTAGTAAAATAAGACATTCTTAAACCTATTTAAATAGATAATATCTTTACTATACAAGCGTTCTTTAAAGTACACACTCTTATTTACAAGAGAACTACTGCCAATGATGCAAAATGAACTTATAACAAACCAAAACATAACTATGAATGTATGCCCACCCATACAAGTACAGTGGTATTGCCCACCCATACAAGTACAGTAGTATTGCCCACCCGCCCACCCATACAAGTACAGTAGTATTGCCCACCCGCCCACCCATACAAGTACAGTGGTATTGCCCACCCGCCCACCCATACAAGTACAGTGGTATTGCCCACCCGCCTACCCATACAAGTACAGTGGTATTGCCCACCCGCCTACCCATACAAGTACAGTGGTATTGCCCACCCATACAAGTACAATAGTATTGCTACTGTAAGTCTATGGGTGGAGGGTGAGTCAATACCACTGTACGTGTTTGGGTAGGCGGTTGAGTCAGTACTACTGTAAGTGTATGGGTGGGTCAATACCACTGAACGTGTTTGGGTGGGCGGGTGGATCATCACCACTGTACGTGTATTTCATCACCACTGTACGTGTATGGGTGGGCAGGAGGGTATATACCACTGTATTTGTATGGGTGGGTCAATACCACTGTACGTGTATGGGTGGGTGGGTGAGTCAATACCACTGTACATGTATGGTGGGAGGGTGGGTCAATATCACTGTACGTGTAGGGGTGGATGGGTAAATGCAACATCATACAATTTTGACACCTGATATCTTGAAAAAGTTGTTTTGTAAACACAAAGAGGGGGGGGGGTTAAACAAAAACATGTCATATATAGGGGGTGGGTCAACACCACCGTACGTGTGTGGGTGGGTCAACACAAATGTACGCGAATGGGTGGGTGGGTGAGTGTGTCAACATCACTGTACGTGTGTGGATGTGTCAACACAAATGTACGCGAATGGGTGGGCGGGTGGGTTGGTATTGAACTTGGATGGTAGGGGATGGATGGGTAAATGCAACATCATACAATTTTTTGACACCTGATATCTTGAAAAAGTTGTTTTGTAAACACAAAGAGGGGGGGGTTAAACAAAAACATGTCATATATAGTGGGTGGGTCAACACCACCGTACGTGTGTGGGTGGGTGGGTGGGTCAACACAAATGTACGCGAATGGGTGGGTGGGTGAGTGTGTCAACATCACCGTACGTGTGTGGATGTGTCAACACAAATGTACGCGAATGGCTGGGCGGGTGGGTTGTTATTGAACATGGATGGTACGCGGAGTCTAAGAAACACACACACGGGGCATGCGGTGTGTTCTATTACCTCCTACAATCATAAATCGTAATGGAGTCATAAAAACAGCAAAAATATTGTTGATATTTAATATCTCACTATCTTACCAAGGAAATGAAAATCCCCTTTGGAAACCTGTGGTAGCACTGCTTTTTGCCAAATCCTTTGGGAGGACTCACACTGGGGGAAAGACAATGCGACCAAATCTATCCCTGTCTTTGTTAATATCCTGTCAGCTTCCGTATAAACCAATAAGGGGCGCCGGTCACCGCTCATTCTACTGACTCATTACCACTGTACGTGTATGGGCGGGCGGGTGTGTCTTTTCCACTGTACGTTTATGGGCGGGCGGGCGGGTCATTACCACTGTATGTGTATGGGTGGGCCATTATGACCAAATCTATCCCTGTCTTTGTTAATATCCTGTCAGCTTCCGCATAAACCAATAAGGGGCGCAGGTCACCGCTCGTTCTACTGACTCATTACCACTGTATGTGTATGGGCGTACCACTGTTTTTCCTTCTTGAACTGAATTTTCAGGTCGTTTTGGTAGCCTTAAGCATTATCTATAGAATGTTCTGTTATTTTATTATATCCTTTCGATGTGCCTATTATAATAATTTTTATCACTTAATTGCCACTCTTTATCAATTTTTTATATCATTGTTCAGATAAATATTAATATTTATGCAGAGGTGTTCACTTTTGATAAAAGATCTTAATTCTCATTTATTTTCCAAGAAATACACTTGCTAATATTTGCAAAAATACATAGGGAATTATTACATCATACACTTATCTAACTCATTGTTGTACAGAAAGTTAATGACGGTTGGTTGGAATGACTCCAAACTTCATAATGGATTGCAGCAAAGTTTAGCCGAGTGATCACAATACTGACATGTGAAAAATGAGATCCATGCGATATAGAATATCCCACAATGTGACCTGCCATAGAGTAAAAAATATGTAAAGCCACTTTTTGTTACCTATCAAACTCTTAGAACGGATGAAGCGATTCTGATGTGATCACGGCCACTGACATCACGATTAAGTGGCTTTGTGTTGTCAGTGGATGAGTGGAGAATTTAAAGACTGCTTACAAAAGGTAGAAATAATAATAATAATAATAATAAAATAAGTTTTGTTCCATGATATTTCAACCATCTGTTTTAAATTAGAAATTTACTTGCCTTTTGTAAATATTATTTTATTTTTCAAAAGTAAAATATCACTCAAGGCAGTTCACCAGACAAAATTGTCTATAATATGTATCTTGCTCTCCAATTCGGTTCTGAGAGATTTTATCTAGTCCATGGACTCAGTCAGTCTGTTAAATTATTCTGGCTTTGTGATCTTTACCCAAACATACTTCTGTTGACAATAAGCAATTGTAATTAAGTTTACAGACACCGTTACTAGTTTGATGCACTTTAAAATAAAGTTGATTTGTGATAACATGTCACCTTATAAATTCTCTATTATGTCGAGAAATTTTTTTAATTTCTGTGATTTATAGGCTCCCAGCAAAGGTGGTAAAAAGAAAGCAGTTAAAAAAGAACATGGAGATCAGAAAAAAAGAAAACGGCTAGTTGTTTTAAGTGACAGTGATTCAGATAGTGGAAGTGAAGGTAATTAAAGTTATTTTGTTTCTATAATTAATAGTAGATTAAAATTGAATATTGTGACTGTCCGTATAGATAATATTGGGACTTGAATATATTGGTAGTTAAGTAAATAAATTAACTATAATAAAGAATTTATAGCTGAACTGAGTGTGTCGCACAGTTGTTGTTTAATGTATGTATGATAACTGATATTGGTTGAACTGCTACTTTTAATGTTTAGTTCTATATTTGATCAGTCTGTGCTACTAAGTAATAGAAAAGACAAATAACTGTTATTATTCCTTATTATAAACATATACTCATAATTAGAGAGATAGTGTCAGCAAACATTCTTCTCAGTCACTCTTCTAACCTGTTGGAGATATGAGTAATGTTGAAAATTTGTGTAATTTGTTATGCTTTATTTGTGTTGTACAAGTGCGCTTGTTTTCCCAGATACGTTTGTTCATGCTTATTTCTCAATTCTTGGCCTAATGACCTACAGTGGAACCTTTATTGCAAGAACCTCAATAGCACAAAATCCTTAATAGTACGAATTTTTTTAAATCCTCCTTGAATACCTTAAAACACTCCATGTTAAAAAGTTCCTTTATAACACAAATTTTGAGGACCTCTACCTCAATTACACAAATTTTGTTCGATTTTCAAGACAGTGAGAAATTTGCCACTTTGCCATGAATTTGACCTTTATAAGACAAATTCCCACAGTCAAATCCTAATCAATCTTAGTAAGATGAATTTATATTTCTAATTTATTCTTGTCAAAACAGGAAAACTCAACTTATGTTAGTTGCGACTTCTGGAATTGCATGTGGCATTAGACAGCACAGATTTAGTTCAGTTTAGTTTGATTCTTTTGCATGTTCGATAATGTTAAATGTGAAAATATGGCTAACATATCTCATGGTGAAAAGAAAAAGAAATGTGCTGCTTTAAGTGTTGAATTTAAGACGAATGTGATCAATGTAGATACTCTGGTACTTGCATTAATTAAACTTACTATAAACAATTTGTTCTACAGTATAGTATATGAATGCATAACTCTAGACTACGAATTTTGCACATTTTAAACCCACAACCATGAACCTCGCTATCACGAATAAATAGATAACTCTAATATTTTTCAATCTTCTTTAGATTCGTGGTACAGTAGAATCTCGACTATCCGAGCCCCGATTAACTGAGCCTCCGGGCAAACCGAGCTAGTCATCAGACGATGAAAAATAAACATAAAGCTATTAATAAAAGGAAAACTATAGCGCGACACATCGTATAATCGTTTGACAAGTAATCAGTGTCTCTATCGGCTGTTGGTGCTAGGTTAAGGTGCTGAAGGACCGTCACGAGACGTATTTATGCTATTGCACCAACTATAGGAATAATTTTCCCACACAAATGCATTCACTCATGAAACATTGTCACCTGACATCATCAGCTTAGTCAACTGCTCTCGCACTAAATGTGGTTGTTTTAGTGTGTTGACTTTCGTGATTTTACAATACAGTATTAGAAATATTGTCATAATTTATTGTTGTTACTGTTAAAGTTCAATATTTTACTCAAGTGTTTTGATATGAGTGGTAAATGGTTGTCATTTGCTTATAACAAAATTGAAATGATGAATCAATCAGTGTTTTCGTCGCCAATGTTTACGACAAACGTGGTATTGATACGATAATTTTGTTACGTTAAAATGTTTCAACGTATCATTCATGGTTTTTAACGTAGCAAAGATTACGTTAAAGATAGTAGTGCAGATTGCGTTAAACGACAGGATAAATATGATAGTTTCGTTCGGTAATCGGACTGAGCGGTACCCTACACTTAAAACCAAGACGCGAATACTACCGTGGACCGTAGATAGATGAAATAAATATAACAGGTTTCGTTGTCAACAAATATAACGCTAGAGGAAATTGCCCATCCGCAATGTTGCCATGGACATTACATTTGGTATTACTTTTAAATTATATTATTGTAGTTTTTTACAGGCTGTTGTTGAGTTTAAAAATGGAATATGTATTTCCAACTTCTTGTCATACTGCGGTAATGCAACTTTTAAATACATAACCTCATGTTCCTACTTTTTTACAGGACTGTAACTACATTCACACTATTTTGGGTTTTTTCTTGTAATAAACTAGTTTTGTACTTTTTCATGGCTTTTACATTATTTTTACCATAACCTCCATATTATCCAAGTTTTTACGTATCCAAGGTGGTTCCAGACCCAATTACCTCGGATAACCGAGATCCTACTGTATCGATATTTTCTGTATAACCTAACGTATTAAAAACATAAAACTTTTGCTGACAAGTTCATAATAAACCATTATATTTATTATTTATTAAATTTATAATTGATCTAGTAATTAATTTATCAACACAATTAAACATTGTTAGTTAATATTTCAGTTTGTAAGTAATATACGGTTAAGAATAAAATGTATAGTTTTCCTTCTTTTAGATGAGGAAGAATTAAGAAGGGAACCTACACCAGAACCAGAGCCTACATTTGTTCCAGATGAGGACATGGATGATGATGTTATCTTAGGAACACCGGAACCATCCAAGAAGAGGAAGAAGAGGAAACTAGTCAGTAAAACATATAGATGTCCCGACGGATTTATGGGTAAGTGAAAAACAGTGCAACTAAACCACTAACCCATCGTGTGCTGCCTTAACTAACTTTGCTACTTAACATGTTCACTGCGGGGTTTATTTAAGAATACCTTGATTAAGTGCGGCACGAGTCACCGGTGGTGCATTATGATGTG
This sequence comes from Stictocephala bisonia, assembly GCA_035578905.1. Taxonomy (NCBI): domain Eukaryota; kingdom Metazoa; phylum Arthropoda; class Insecta; order Hemiptera; family Membracidae; genus Stictocephala; species Stictocephala bisonia. The sequence continues at coordinate 14,751 of JAQJVL010007793.1, forward strand.
TTTCTATTTCAGTTCGGCACGAGACACCTATGACTCATGACAGCCATCATATCTGGAGGGCTGTGGAATGGTGAAGAAAACAGCTAGAGCAATCCATGTGCATTTAAGGAACTAACTCCAAACCCCCTTGGGTTTTAGGCCAATTTCTTGAATATAAAAAGTTCAATATAATTTATGTTATATAGTCTATATTTATTTACGTTGGTCATGGGGAGGCTACTCAACTTGAACACCGGGGGCTACCTAAGATGATAAAGGTTGTTTATCCACATTTAACAAGTAGGGCTGCCAAAGTTAATCACAGGGATACCTAAGTTGATAGCGGAAATTATCACAGATGATTAATCAAGTTGATCACAGGAAGTTCGCAACATGATCACGCGAGCTACGCAAGTTGGTCATGGGGACCTGCCCAAGTTGATCACAGGGGCTAACCAAGATCACCACGGGGAGTTGCCTTAGTTGATGACAGGATGCTACCAAAGTTGATCACAGGGTTTGGTAAACGGAGAGGTTGACGTAATTAGTGTGCAAGGTTTTAAGTATCCAGCTCGTTTTAATCATACCGAAATGAGCGGATGATTAAACTACAATTAAATATGAAACAACAATTTTTCTTAATCATACAGAATCTACATGTATGGTAGATAAAAAGCGGAGAGTAACATAAAAAACCCCCCCGGTGTCCTGATCACATAAAACACTTTATTGTAAAGACTGTTTTACCCACCCACCCACCCATACACATACAGGGGATACCCATCCATACAGTGGTATTGACCCACCCACCCATACACATACAGTGGTATTGACCCACCCATCCACCCACCCATACACATACAGTGGTATTGACCCACCCGCCCACCCATACACATACAGTGGTATTACGTATAGGGTTAATTACAACTTAAATAATAACAATAATAATAAAAAAATTATCCGAAATCGGTAATTCATAATATACTAGTTTTGAACATTAGGGCTACACCCTCAAATCCCCCTACGGCTACAGTGCTATTGTAACATAAAAAAATAGTAATTAAAAAAAAATTACTTTGAAATTCAAATGACTGCTACTCTGGAAAGGATAAACTTTTCGAAGTCCGGTTTGCGGCAGTTAATTACCACTTTATCCACCCGCCCACCCATACACGTACAGTGGTATTGACCCACCCGCCCACCCATACACGTACAGTGGTATTGACCCACCCGCCCACCAATACACGTACAGTGATATTGACATTATTATGCAAATAAAATCAAATATTTGTTACAAAAAACTCAACTTAACCGACCTTTTGTGAGGTAAGTGTAATCTATACAGCATTGAGGCATAAAAGAATTTCCAATATTATAACGAGTGACTACCAAAGATGATCACAAGGGGCTTTCTGAGTTGAACGCAGGCTACCAAGATGACCAAGAGTGGTTACCGAAGTGGATCACGGGGGAATCCAAGATCAGAACAGGGGGCCTAAGTAGACGATCAGCTATCCTAGTTGATCATGGGGGCTACCTATGTTGATCATGGGGGGCTACCTACTGAAACTATGGGGGCTAACCAAGATGGTAACGGGTGATTAGCCAAGTTAATCACAGGAGGCTCTCAACATGATCAATGGGGGTACTCAAAATGATCATTATAGATTACTTAAGTAGTTGATAGGATACTACTGAAGTTGATCACAGAGGCTAGTCAACAGACTGGTAAACACAAGGTTTTAAGTTTCCATCTTGGTCAAAACAAGATGGGAGGATATATTTTTTTACAATCAAATTTTGACAATAACTCAACTTTACCTACTTTTTGTGCAGAAACTATAGTATGTACAACAAAAATATATATGCCACCTTTTTTACTGAATGTAGTTCTTAGTTTTAATAATTCATTAGGTGTTATCCAAACTAAATATTACAGCTCCAGTAAAATAAAAACCTCAACTTTTCAAGCAGGTAAGCGTTTTCTCGTCAGCCATTTTGAATTTTTTCTGAGTTATGAAAAGTGAAAAATCTAATTTTATAGCTTTTTTCTTAACAGAAAAATGAAGGTAGATGGGGTATGGTTTTGTTTCTAGCTTCTTTTAATCGTGCTCAAATAGGAGGAACTATTCCGAAAAAATTACATTTTTCGACAAAACTCAATTTTAATTTATGCATTTTGTTTTATTAGCCTCCAGAACTGTTATATTATAGAATACTGGTTTAAATTAACTTTTTCCGTCTTAACAGTTCTTCAATTACAATCTGCTATGTACATTTCAAAGCATAAAGCTTCATCATCAGGCTTCCAAAAACATTCATTATGAATGATTATCATTCTATGGTTTTCTTAGAACAAAACAATCTATTATAGAACGCATAAATGTGCACGGTGCTGGCGCAATAACAAAATGAAAAATACTAAGCGGTTGCACGTAGCATAAATGGATAGCGATCGAGACGCATAGCGGTTCTAGTGTTAGGTATTAACTGAAAGTTGCAGATAAAACTATGTTTTATAACTTTTGATGTGACACACTGTCGTACATATGATATAACCTAAACGTGTGACAGTTTCATATTTGTCTAATATTTAACTGTTTACTTTAACATTTAACAGCTAGATATACATGAAACTGGTACTAATCAATTCAGCATATCTTATAAAATATTTGTCATAGAAAGTGTTTAGCTTCATTTTCAATATTGTAAGTGTAGGAAATAAAATGAAAATGCTCAAAAAATGTTTGATTCAAATACTGACTGATATACAGCTGGAAGTAACACAGTACATCATCTGCAATAAAATATCAAAGTAAACAAGTGACAGAAATAGGTGTATGTTACATATAGTGTATGTACATAATAGTCTCCATTGCAGATCTTCAAAGAATAACTGGAGTAAACTTTTGTCAGACAGAGGTATTTTGTAAATAGTGAGCATTCGTTATTTTCACACTTTGTTCACCTTCAGGTGTCTGACCTGTTTGTTTGCATACAGTAATACACGACCAGTTATTTGTAATAATATAGTTGTTGTTTGTTGTAGTTACTGAGAAAGAGTACGAAGACGTGAGTGCCAGTGAAGAAGAAGAAGAACAAGGGCCTGAAAAGAAGTTCAAGGGAAGTTTGGCTCAAGATGATAGCAGCAAAAAACCAGTTGACAAATCTTCAGAGAAAAGAGAATCTCCAAAAAATAAGAATCCTTCGCCTCAAAAAACAAAGCAGGCATCACTTATGAGCTTTTTTAAGAAAAAGTAGCCCCATAGCAAAAATAATGTTTAGTTATATTTTTAATTGCCATTTTACTTTGTAATATATGCAAATAAAAGTGTCCAGCCTGTTTTATTACCTTTATATGTATTTTAGAGTTTTTAGGTTTTATGCACTTAATATTAGGTTTATGGTTAAATTTTACCTTGCCAAATAATTTGAATTTCTTCTATAAACTCAGACACGCTAATAAATGTTAGTTACATAATTAAATATCTGTTGAATTCATTTTTAAAGTCATGATTTCTTCAGTTTTTTGGGGGGGAAATTTATGGCTACAACGATGAACAATTCATATTTGCAAAAGTAAATTGTTGTCTAAATTTTTTTCTTATCTATCATTATTTTATAAATAATTATAATGTGTTGTTTTAATCTTGTATATCAGAAATGTAAATCTTATAAGTTACAACAATCAACCTTAACCCGGGAGAGGTCGCGCCTGTTAGTCATACGTATTTGGTCGCGTGTATAGAAAAATTCTAACACTTGACGTTCTTTATTACGGACACTTTACTGTAGTTAGTTTTTTAATATTTTTTTGATATATTTCAAATTACATTTATATTAATTAGTTTTCATCAAATAACAGTTTTTACATATAATTAATAATTATATAAAAAGTACCAGGTATGAAAAACTAACAGTTACTTTGACAAGTTTTATTATTAAAAATCAAAATACAGTTTATAAATGAATAATGACCCGTATTGCTGTCATACAGTATCACTTTTAATGTTCATCCACTGGGATATTGGAGAGGACTATCGTCGTTCTCTTCAATCCAACTCAAAAGTAAATTATCGTTATTATTTACAGCCATTTCTTACACTAAAAGATATACACACACATATATTACACTGAATAACACTGACACTACATAAAATATCACTATAAATACTATATTTACAATATTTAGATTTCAAAAATATAAACAAAAAAGAAACGACAATGGTCGTGCCGTTAGAAAATTTCTAACACTCAGCTGAACGTATCCGGTCGCGTGTTAGAATTTCACTGAAAGACTGGAGCGCCTGACCTTCAACTGCCTCCCCCCACCCCTCCCTGCGATGATTCATCATGGAAATACCCCAGAAATGTGTCACATATAGTCGACTACAAATACATTGACGCTCAATAGTCTTTGACAAGAAATAAAAAAATCTTAATACAAGGACCTATTTTGTTAGAAAAAATCTAACAGCGCGACCTCTCCCGGGTTAACCTTTAATTTCTTTACATGCTCTTAAACCTTTATTTTACATTAAACATGTATTCAAATATACCAATCATCAATGCCTTCAACTTGACTATGTTTGGTATTTTATTAATTCTAATCCTGGCATTGCCTGAAGTATGAGTGATGCTTAACAATCTAAAACTGGGAACACCAGAAATTCGGGTGATATTGCGTTCCGCAGTATATCATTATATTGGAATATGTGTCGCTATTATCAATGTGATTCATATACCTTTGTAAAGTGGGAAATACATTGATTAATTGAGAATTTTACTATGTAATGTTAGCAGCCAGCGGTGCTTCGTAGATTTGTAAATATGTAAGAAGTTCCAAGGGATGTAGAGGGTATATAGTATGTCCAATGAAAAGAGGTTTGGAGATTTCCCCTGCAACTATTTTTAAGTAGTTTCAAAGTAACATTTCATAAGGTTTACTAAAGCATATATTTACTCAATATATTTGGTTTATGTTTGCTCTTGTACTAGTACAAAGTATTAATTTAATAACTGTACCATAAGTTTGCACTGTATATACAGTGTATATCGGCAGCACCTTACGCAGTAGTGAGCATCTGTATGTCCTTAACACAGACTCTCAAGTGCACTTCCTATAAAGACGTTTCAAAATTACTTATAAATAAGGTTTTTATTCATAATTTCTATAGTTTATACGTTTTTTTTTTAACTTTACTCGCCACTTCACATGAACTTGCAAGCCTGTGCGTGAACTTTGTTCAACAAGATTCGAACCTTGGACCTTGCCCTCCGCAGTTAGAAAACAACCACTAAGCCACCACGCCGGCTATATAAAGTGATTGCACGCCGGCTTTGTAGATTTGCACACCGGCTAAAAAAACGAAGTACTGTACATGCATTCTGAAATTGGAGGTTGCCCACAGAAGTTAACAAAGAAGGACACAACTTTAAAGAAGTAGATCAGTTTAAATATCTGAGAGTCCTAATATCCAATAAGAACTCTGAGGAACCTGAAATAGCTAACGGAATAAACCTTGCCAGCAGATGCATGTAACGAGATCTTGATCTCTAAAGTATTATCACAGCAAACAAAAATAGGACCAGCACTTCAATATAGTGCAGAAACATAAATACTAAAATAAAAGAAGAAAATAAACTCATCATGTACTGAGAAAGATCTTTGGTCATAAACTTGAGGAAGAGTGGAGACGTAAACTTAACTAAGAGATAAATATGAAGCAATAGCACAAAATCAAGAAGATTTGCTCAGGAACCAAGGGACGCTACTGAAAGAAGCAGCGAAGGCAAGGCCGGAAGGAAGAAAACCTCTAGAGAAGTTGGTCAAGCACCAAAGAGAAGATTGTCAACTGACTTTGCAACTGAGGAGGCGGTAGAGAGAAAAATGGAGAATAATAAACTGGAGGCAATGTTTAAAAACTGACAACTGTAAGCTTTATTGTCAGCCATAAAATACTTCTAGTAAGAGCTAAAAAATAAATTGTGCTTTAATTTTGTGTTTTTTAATACGGTAAGGCGGTTAAAGTTTTGATATACAGGTGCGACAAAAGTCAGCATATCGCTGCAGGCTGTAATGACAATGGTTATGTCTTGCGCTGTTAATATCTCTCAGTGTTACCTCCCATAAAGTGTTATTAGAGTTACAAAACAGTCCCATTTTTTAACAGTGGCGTCGTCATTCGATTATTTGGCAGCAAGACGGAGCACCTCCGCACTACGGCCTTTTTAAATGAAAACTTTGAAAGAGTAACAGAACAATTTAATGTTTTATTCACACCGCAACTATGCAAAAAAATTTGCAAATCAATGTTAAAAAGGTGCAACATGTGCATAGAAAATGGAGTGGGTCTCTTTGAGCAGATTTTATAACAGGTATATTAAAATAATATTGTTATATTTATGTTTAATACTAGCTGCATTTTCGGTATACTGACTTTTGCTGCTGCATTTTCAGTATGCTGACTTTTGCTGCACCCCGTAAATTAAATTCTCATGTTTGAATCTCAACACATTTGAATACCGAACACAAACACCTATCACATCACGATTCAACAAAATGTTAACATAAACAAGCAACGCTACAGATAAATTTTTGTGAGTCATATGGGAAATTCTGCCTTATCACTTCAGCAGGTCATCAGTTCAGTTCACTAGTTACCTTGACTATTACAAGTCACTACTCGTACATTGAAGTCGTTAATATTTTGTATTATATAATTGAGTGTTGATTGCATTGTAAAGTGAACTGTCAAAAGAGTTGAATCACCAAAATGAACGGCATTTACATATCTCTTTAGTTGTGGCAGGGCAAAGCAAATAAGGGATTTGAGGGAGTGCTGTAGGCAGTTCTCCAATTACCTATGGACATGTTGTGCTTACTGAATGTTGTGTCACTGTCGAAGTGAGGAATGATTTCAGTTTCCTTAACACATTGGAGACGGCTCACAAGCTGGGTTTGTTATGTGTTTAGCATTATTTAAATAGCGAATAAACGCACCAAACAATCTGTTAAATTATTGAGAGACAACATTTTCATAGAGAGCACTACCTATTATGCCAACGTGCCTTGGTAGTCAAGTTGTTAAAGTCGTCGCCTCCTGTGGCCAGGGAGTTGGCAGGGCCTGAGTTTGAATCCCAGTTGAGGCACAAAAAGGTGACTGGTGCAATTGCATTAGAACCGTCCTTCTGCAGGGCCTACATGGTCCGACGAGTCTCAGGCTGGTACATTAGAGAACGGTGTGGAGACATGACAGAATAGCGGTCTTATTTAATGTTGACTGTAGTTGCAGCAACTACAGTCTTGCTCATTTTTAGCTTGTTATTCAAGTACTTGCCCTTACAATATTTTATTTTAAATTAATAACTTTGCCAATGAGTTAATGATGTGTTGCATACATACGCTCAGCAGGCGTTCACTTTCTGCGCAGTCCATCCAAATTATTCCAACAATTTAGTTGTGAAAGAAAATAATTATTATATTACTCTGTAGTATATTATTTTTTTCAAAAGTATGCTTGTATTCACTTCCTATATGGAGGAGTCGCTACTGTTATCAGCCCTTTTGTA